>JAIUZE010024287.1:0-20183 GCA_022085475.1 Heliosperma pusillum | reverse complement strand
CCCCCCCCCCCGGGGGGGGGGGGGGGGGGGGGGGGGTGAAATGAACCCCGGACGGGGACATTGATACTTGAAGCAAGAATTGGGCAGAAGTACTCCCCCGGGCGGGGTGAAATGAGCCCCGGGCGGGGGCGCTGCGGCTGAAATTTAAAAACTCTAATTTAGCTTAATTTCCAAGTTCTAATAAAAGACCTATTATTAAGAAACTCTGGGAGACTTAGTTTTTCATACATTGTTTTTATCTTATGCTTAGGATAATTAGCCCTAATTACAAGAACTCTCTAGATTAAGATTTAATTACTTCGCTCTTTGGATTATTGCAATTATATTTCGTTCTATTCAACATTCAGGTTCTTTATTTACAAGTATTCTTTCATCTCTTCTTTTAATTATGTCTTATATTGTTTTAATTATGAATTGTTTGTCTTCTTTTCTTATGAGTGAGTAATTTCCCATCTAGGGTTCGTAGGATTGTTGTAGGGATGACAAGCATGAATTGAATTGTTAACTTTGATTACCTAATTGGTATCTCGGATTTAGATAAAGATTTATATTGAATTGGATTGTTGTTTTTGATTGAATGAATCTAAAAGCAAGTTAATTGTTCAATGAGAATTGAGAATTGTTTTGTAACGAGATTTATCCACCAAGTTCATCATCTAATATTAGGTTAAAGCTAAATCAATTTGTGGAAGCAAGGCGATTTAGTTTAGAACATTAATCTCATCTTTGATTATTTGTTATTCATGGAAGTGTCTAATTGATAATTAGGAATTAACTATCAACTTAATGCCTCTACTTGGTTTAATTTGCTTATGAAAGTAGGTAGGTTGATCAATATTAGAGAGTTTAATTGACCCGAAAGAGTTATTAATAGCAAATTAGATAGTGTCTAATCCGAGTAGTGATTTGGTAATTATTTATCTTTAGCAGAGCTTGTCGACCTATAACGAGACTACGGACCTTAGACCTTTTAGTTATTGATTAAAATCGTTGTTATTTGCTTATAAATTTAGTCTAGCTAATTTTCTATTATTGATTTCTCGTAGCTAAAGTATAATCTAAATTGACTAGTACTTAACTTTACTTCCATGAGATCGACTCGTAAGTATCTACAATAGACCCGTACGCTTGCGGTATTTTTAACTGAACAGTAAGTGCAACAAAACAACCCCAAAGGGTCCGAAATATTGGCAAGTTAGCAGCCATATTTGCAAGGCCTAAAGACGAGCACAAATTGTAACACCCCGAACCAAACCCTGGGACGGGAGCGGTCACTCACGGTAGATCGCTAGGCTGTGTACATTGCCCACAGATCAACACATGTTCTTTCCAGCGCATTTCGTCCTCACTCATGCGCATCCCGGAAACCTTCCCAGGAGTTGTTGATATGAGTAATACTTTCATTCCCTTTAAGCACTAGTCATTTAAGCTTATCAATGGATCTCTTCAATTAATGTGGGGTGTTACAATCACCCCCACTTGAAGAACGCAACGTCCTCGCTGCGCCTGGGAACATAACCGCTAACCCAGAATCCTCCCCCGCTAGGTGGGTGATCATCACAATGGAGCGTATAACAACTGCCTCCAGGAGCGTATAACAACTGCCTCCATCACCACACGGTCGCAGGGTTGCTCTGATACCACTTGTAACACCCCGACCGAAACCCTGGGTCGGGAGCGGTCACTCACGGTAGCTCGCCAGGCTGTGTACAATGTCCACAGATCAACACGGGTCCTTTCCAGCGCATTTTGTCCTCACTCATGCGCATCCCGGAAACCTTCCCAGGAGGTCACCTATCCTAAGATTACTCTTAGTCAAGCACGTTTAACTTTTGAGTTCTTTTGCATGGATGACCAGAAAAGAAAGTGCACTTTGTTGATATGAGTAGTACTTTCAATCTCTTTAAGCACTAGTCATTTAAGCTTATCAATGGACCTCTTCAATTAATGCGGGGTGTTACAATCACCCCCACTTGAAGAACGCAACGTCCTCGTTGCGCTTGGGAGCATAACCGCTAACCCAGAATCCTCCCCCGCTAGGTGCGTGATCATCATAATAGAGCGTATAACAAATGCCTCCAGGAGAGTATAACATTTGTTTCCATCACCACACGGTCGCAGGGTTGCTCTGATACCACTTGTAACACCCCGGCCCAAACCTTGGGTAAGGAGCGGTAGCTCGCGAGGCTGTGTACATTGCCCACAGATCAACACAGGTCCTTTCCAGCGCATTTTGTCCTCACTCATGTCATCCCGGAAAACTTACCACGAGGTCACCCATACTAAGACTACTCTTAGTCAAGCACGCTTAACTTTTGAGTTCTTTTGCATGGATGACCAGAAAAGAAAAGTGCACTTTGTTGATATGAGTAGTACTTTCAATTACTTTAAGCACTAGTCATTTAAGCTTATCAATGGACCTCTTCAATTAATGTGGGGTGTTACACAAATGCTAAAGATTTCAAGGACAAATGACATCATATGGTCTCCCTTTTTGTCTCTTAAAGAAGCCAAGGTAATTAAAGAGCAAGGACAAGAGCTGGGGCAGCAGCTATACACGTCCAAACAGTCCCTTGGACTGATTACTTTTGCTTTTGTATTGTCCTCTTGTTTGTATTACTTTACTGTATTGTCCTTTTGTTCTTTTAATTGTAGCCTTATGATTTAACTTTTAGATGAAGGGCCAAAATGTATTGTGAGGGTATATATAAGGAGCTCACACCCTTGTAAGAAATTAGATTTGTTGAAATGAAAATATGAGGTTTTTGAAACCCTTAAGTCATTTGCTTAGTGCTTGGACAAACACCCATCTTTGCTTAGTGCGAGAGAACCTCTAACTGCTTAGTGCTTTAGAGCGAAGTTGACTCCATGCTTCGTGTTCTTGGGCGAAACTACTCCTAGGCTTAAACTTGCTTCGTGATCTCGGCTAAGTCAAATCCATCTATCTTTACTTATGTTGCACAAAACTCACAAAAAAACACACCAAAACAGCCCCCTCAAACCGTGACCACAACTACTCATTTCGAGTCTAATTTTTTGGTGTTTCGTGGGTCCCTTAGGGCTAGCTCGAGTCATGGCTGATCTTGGTCGTGGCTCCTCATCCACTTCTCGTTCACTCATGCAAACGCGGAGGTAATGAGGAGCAAAGCGGTTTTCCGGAACTGTCCTATCCTTAGCCCGGTTTAGCTATCTATTCTAGCTATTTGTCTTCATTTTTGTGTCATTTGTGAAGGTCTCGAGTAATGGGCAGTTTTAGTTGCTGTTTGGTTGGGTTTTAAGGGATGTATTCAGCCCTTTTAGGGCCCTCGCTCTGTTTCGTTGCAATTGGTACCAGAGCCCAGGCTCTTGCGTTTTCCTAAACCAAGACGAGCTTGGGAAGGGGTGGTTCGTTGGTAGTCTAGGGCGTGACACCACAAGCCTGTGCGTGGCTTGGTTTTTGGGTGCCGACTTTGGTTCGAGCACTTGTGTGTGCTTGGATCGAGTTGGCTAACAAGGGGTTCGGTCTTTGCTAAGTGTTGGACTCGAATGGGCTCTTGTTGTTACTCTCTTTAACATCTACTACTTGTTCCATGGTTGTTTTGTTTTTGAAATCGTCTTTTGTAGTACCATGTCTTTACAACGAAAGTTTGAGGATAAACTATTTTGAAGAAAGGGAGTTTGCAACAAAACAACCCCAAAGGGTTCGAAATATTGGCAGGTTAGCAGCCATATTTGCAAGACCTTAAGATGAACACAAATACTAAAGATTCAAGGACAAATGACATCATATGGTCTCATTTTTGTCTCCTAAAGAAGCCAAGGCAATTAAAGATCATGGACAAAAGCTAGCGTAGCAGCTATACACGTCCAAACAGTCCCCTGGACCGATTACTTTTGCTTTTGTATTGTCCTCTTGTTTGGATTACTTTATTGTATTGTCCTTTTGTTCTTTTAATTGTAGCCTTAGGATTTAGCTTTTAGATGAAGGGCCAAGATGTATTGTGAGTGTATATACTAGGAGCTCACACCCTTGTAAGAAATCGGATTTGTTGAAATGAAAATATGAGGTTTTTGAAACCCTCAAGTCCTTTGCTTAGTGCTTGGACAAACACCCATCTTTGGTTAGTGCGAAAGAACCTCCAACTGCTTAGTTTTTTGGAGCGGAGTTGAGTCCATCCTTCGTGTTCTTGGGCGAAACTACTCCTAGGCTTAAACTTGGTTCGTGATCTCGTTTAAGTCATATCCATCTATCTTTACTTATGTTGCACAAAACTCACAATAAAACACACAAAAACAGCCCCCTCAAACCGTGACCACAACTACTCATTTCGAATCTAATTTGTTGGTGTTTCGTGGGTCCCTTAGGGCTAGCTCGAGTCATGGCTGCTCTTGGTCGTGGCTCCTCATCCACTTCTCGTTCACTCATGCTAACGCGAATGTGATGAGGAGCAAAGCGGTTTTCCGGAACCGTCCTATCTTTAGCCTGGTTTAGCTATCTATTCTATCTATTTGTCTTCATTTTTGTGTCATTTGTGAAGGTCTCAAGTAATGGGCATTTTTAGTTGGTGTTTGGTTGGGTTTTAAGGGATATATTTAGCCCTTTTAGGGCCCTCGCTCTGTTTCGTTGCAATTGGTACCAGAGCACAGGCTCTTGCTTTTTCTTAAACCCAGACGAGCTTGGAAATGGTGGTTCGTTGGTAGTCTAGGGCGTGACACCACAAGCCTGTGCGTGGCTTGGTTTTTGAGTGTCGACTTTGGTTCAAGCACTTGTGTGTGATTGGATCGAGTTGGCTAACAAGGGGTTCGGTCTTTGCTAAGTGTTGGACTCGAATGTGCTCTTGTTGTTACCCTCTTTAACATCTACACTACTTGTTCCATGGTTGTTTTCTTTTTGAAATAGTCTTTTGTAGTACCATGTTCTTACAACGAAAGTTGAGGACAAATTATTTCGAAAAAAGAGAGTTTGCAACAAAACAACCCCAAAGGGTTCGAAATATCGGCAGGTTAGCAGCCATATTTGCAAGGCCTAAAAATGAGCACAAATGCTAAAGATTCCAAGGACAAATGACATCATATGGTCCCCTTTTTGTCTCCTTAAGAAGCCAAGACAATTGAAGAGCAAGGACAAGAGCTGGGGCAGCAGCTATACATGTCCAAACAGTCCCTTGGACTGATTACTTTTGCTTTTGTATTGTCCTCTTGTTTGTATTATTTTATTGTATTGTCCTTTTGTTCTTGGAATCTTTAGCATTTGTGCTCATCTTTAGGCCTTTCAAATATGGCTGCTAACCGGCCAATATTTCGAACCTTTGGGGTTGTTTTGTTGCAGTTAGGGAATCCGTTACACTTTGATCATCTCTGTTATTTGTTTTGAAAAGCATATTAAAAAATGAAAAATATTAAAACCACCACCTCCGTTTTTTTTTTTGGACAACGGTAAAGAAAGGTTTTTACATATTCATAGCCTTTTTAGCTAGGCTATGAGCAATTTAATTTAGGGATCGAGGGATAAAACTAAAGCTTAAACAATGAAAATAAAGGCTAATTTGCATCTTCTAAGATCCCATGGACGTCATGATGGTCTTTTTCATAACCGAAAATCTGGAGGAGGAGTTGTAGGCAGTCGGTGAGAATATGTGCACGAGCCTTAAATTACAGATTAAAAGATATTAGTGGCCGATGATGATCTTCTCCATTAGAACCACAATGATCTTCTTCATAACCGAAAATGTTTGGTTCGTGAAAGAGAAGGGAAAAAAATCAAAGAAGGGAACAAAATCGAAAATGTGGTGGATTAGTGGCCGATGATGGTCTTCTCCATTAGTGGCCGTCGCCGGTGTCAAACTCGGCGCTCAAATCACCCCCACCACTCATCAAACCCCTTCACCCACCCATGGAATCCATCATCCACCCTAATGAAACACTCCCCCAACCACAAAATTACCTTCCTAAATCTTAAAAGTGTTTGTGGTGTGGGAGAGTGCTTGTAACAGGTTTTGGTTTAAAGGGTGATTCCCACACTAGGCTATCAAACCCCAGTATGTGGAAATGTCCAATCATTCCCATACTCCCTTACCCTTACCCTTACCCTTACCCTTACCCTTACCCTTACCCTTACCCTTACCCTTACTTCAAATCCATAAACAAAATGCATCCCAAGTGTATAATTCCATAAATTTAAGAAAGATCAGAGCACTTATAAAATCTATGTCCCATTAGAATCGGAAACTACAACCATCAAACTCGAAATGTCCATGTTTAGATGTAACAAAACTTCAAACATCAATACCTTCTTTTGTTAGTCTGATCATCAACTCTGTTTTGAACATAACAAAATGCCTATTGCGATAACGTTTGATATTTGATGCGATTTGCTGAATCTAAAAGGATGAACAGTAGTACTCATACGCGCACTTTCTGTTTGAAGGTGGTGGTTTCGACTGACGACCGATGTTTATTTCTCCAAGAGTCTCTAAAATCCAACAAATGCAGCCTAAAACAAAGTGACGAGCTCCAAGGTTATCTCATAACCCCTCAGTGTGCTGCTCCGGGATTCCTTGATATAGCAATAACATTGAAGTTCATCGAATTTGGGTTCTTCTGAATGATTCCTTTAATAACCTTTGCCGCATCCTGGAAAGGTGTCGATAAAATCAGAAAGTAATTGAGGTCATGTTATTATGAAGAAAACACTACTAAACTAAATAACACACCTGATTAATTAAGTCAAGTTAATACTTGGCTAAGAAAAACTCTCGTTAATTTAGTAAGAATTTCTCAATGGCTATTAAGTCATGGTAAAAACACAAATCCTTAAATCACGTCAAGGTCTGGTTAATTATCTCTTAAAAGACGGGTCTCATATTAAAAGTGGGAGATTTATTCATTTGTTCATTACGTTGACTCATTTGAACTGATAAACAAATCATATATGATATGAGGCGGTCTCATAAAAGAATTGTGAAGTCTCATGTAAGAACCTGTGAAGGTCCGTTTACACAATTTTCCTCAGCCTTCTGAATCTAACAAAGCACAACAACGTGAAAATACTCTAGATTCAGATAAAGGACCTGCAGTAAAGTTTCGGGAGAGGATGGTCCATGTGATACTGGTCTTGCTCTCCTACCATCAAGTTCATACAGTTCACCTGAGAAGTCATAATAAATTAAGAAAATACATAAGGGATGAATAATACTCCGTATGAATTATTAGTAAAAACATATGATATGAGAAGAGAGTATTATACCATCAACACAAGAGAAGCAAATGAAGTGAGTATCCACATTATCTGAAGCCTGTCAAGGGATAAAATCTAATTAGACGAGTATCTAAAGACAATGAAACTTCAAATTACATTAACGCACATCTACTTTTAAAATCCACTAGCAACAAAACTGTAGCTCTCGTGGCTCCCTTTACGCTACTACCGACAACATTATGTCAATACCTCAACAACTCCCACATGCGGGGTAAAGAGGAGACTAATTTACGTAGCCTTAGCCTTGTTTTATTTAACACAAAGAGTCATGACTCAAAATGAAAATTGCGTAAAAAAAATTGCACCAAATTATTGCTACTTAATTACAATAAAATGAAGTTCAACCAGTTTAGTGCCCTATTGCGTTACTCCTTCATAATCCCGAACCAATCTCTTTAACACCCCTACCAACAACATTATGTCAATAGCTCATCGGCTCCCGCAAATTGCAGGTAAAGGGACAATTGTTCATAGCCTTAGCTCTGTTTTATAAACTCAAAGAGATTGTTTCCCGATCACCCGAAATGAAAATTGCGTTAAAAATTGTACCAAATGATTGCTACTTTACAATACGACAAAGCTCAAACAGTTTAATGCCCTTCTGCGTTAATCCCTCATAATCCGAAACCAAAAATATAATGAATCTTTAGGTTTACTAGAAATAGAATTATGCTTCCTTTCACAACAAGAGAAAATAGATGAAACGCTTACATGTCGACAAAAACCATGGCAACGAAACAGTAGATAAAATAATACCAGAGATTGTGTGCACTACACAATTGGCCGAATTTAAAAAAAAAAAAATTGAAAATTAAATCATCATGCGCATAAGCATATTCATAAGCTCATCCATGTTTATACCTATGCTTCTACAAATATGCCGACATCTAAAATGATTGCTTCCAAATAGGGAACAATAGTAACAGCATTTCATGTAAGGGTCACAAAAGGGTAGCAGGTTGCAAGATATGTGAACTTTCCTACCTCCCCCACGGGGGTATGGGGTACTAGTTCCCTGTGACCTCCTTTTTTCATGCTCCATTACCACTAGTAGACCTGTCAAAATACGACCCGACCCGGTTTTTTAGGGTCAAAGACCCGTTAATTTTGACCCGCAACCCGAAATGACCCGTTAATTTTAGTGTCAAACCCGACCCGACCCGTTCGACCCGAAACGACCCGTTATTTTAATATTTTAAATTTAAAAATAAAAATAAAATCTATTTTGGTAAAATGTTAATTTGAAAAACTTTCCGTTACTAAAGGCCATGTATAACAGGCCAATTATAGCAGACAATAATAATGATGAAGCCAGTGTAAGACGCAAATAAGTAAATAACACAGGCAATGGCAGATAAAATCAAAATACTATATGACTCGGCACTATAATTGAAGTGGTTGTACTATGTCACTCAAACTTATGAGGAAATTCGAGGTTTTAATACAGAGTGCTTTAAATGAAGTAGTAGTACATTGCTTTACAGCAAAGAAACTCAGAGCACGAAAGCCATCCAGGGAAGTAGGATCAAAACCAACAGCCAGGGATCAAGTGAGGAGAAGCTAAGGAACGGACATAGGTTTATGATATAACCCAACTAAGCGCAGCTGAGGTCGTCATCTCTTCTAAATCATAAGACTATCTTAGAATCGATATATTTGGAGCTCCCCAAGATCGTAAAAGCTCCGTGTGTATTAATTATACTACCGTAAAAAATAGCCAAGCGCTTGTACCCAAGTGAGTGAAGGCTTCGCTATTAAGCTCCTGGTATACAAGAAGGGGGATGCCTTTTTTACCTGGCTTTCAAGGGGAGCTTCAAAGTTCCCCGTCTAAGATGTTATTTACAAGGCATATAGTTTGATGGTATATGCAATCTCACGAAGTCAATTAGCTTATGAAAGAGAACGTCACTGAAGAACATCAAAAGTTTCTCTAACTAAACTATATTTGGAGCTACACCAACTGATTTCTGCAGACTCCTATAATTAAATAAAACCAATTGACATGATTAAAAAGTTGAACAGAGATCATGGCATGTTTCATTTTTCATATCTGCTAAACATTCGAATGATTTGTTAAGGTCAACTTCTTACCACAGTGTCACCAGCAGTAGCTGCTACTGAATGAGCAGATTCCATTTCTGTATCTTTCTCCAGGAACAGGGCCCGCTGAAATAGATAAAAATATTAACTTGAGCACTTGCCAGTTTCCACATTATAGCAATGAAATAAAGAAGGCCAACCAACTATTAACCTCTGTAGGATTCATGTCGGCTGTGGCTTTATAAAATCTATCCAGAAAAGAATCTTCTCCTGAGGAAAGAGCAATGTAAATAAATTAAAAAATTCAAAGAAAATACATGATCATCGGCAAATGAAGTCTACAAAACACTGGAACCAGCTTCATTGGCTAAATCAAGGGTCCTTCAACCCAGCAACGTTTGTCGTTTTGCCTAGATCAAAATCTAGTTACGACTTACGACACAACCACTCACGTGCACTTCACTTTTGTCTACACACCCACACCTCAACACCACCCCTAAAATTAACAAGGAGAATCCAAGTAGCAAATGACAAGCTCATTATTATAGTCCAAGACTATTAAAATAAAATTTTCCAACTCAACTTGTCATGAACCACACGGAAACCTTTCCTTTTAAAACCAGATCAAAAGTGAAGAGTATAATTATTACTTGTGGGTTTATGAGCACACTTCACCGCTTATATGAGAATCCTCACATCAATTATCGCGTATTATCTTACGACCAATAATAAACTTCTCCAAAGAAACATAGCTTGAGACCTCAGAGAAGTATACGGTTTTAGGTTTAAAAAACTTGGTCAAAATAACTGCTCCTGACACATCCGCTGTCAAAACAACCAAGTGACAGCTCATGAACCAACTACCCTCCTTAAGTTAAGGACACATATGCACTTCACTATTTATAGTTCACTATGTAGCACCAACTTTTGTCGCCCAATGTTTGGATTAAGGACTTGGAGGTAAGTGGAAATGAAAGGATCCATTTTCCCCTCCGACAAGCTATATTAAAATCCTTTCAACATCGGAAAGAGTTGAAGAAAAAATACCCTCTCCCTACATCTCTCTTCCCTCCCTTTCCCTCCTCTTTTTGCATAGAAACACAGGGTGGAAACAAGAAGATGGAACAATTAGATCTATCATCTATATAGCAATACTTCGTTTCAGGAATACATATATTTAATTTACTATATGAACTCTAATACTGCCGGTGACCTTAAGCAAACGCCTTGTTAAAGAAAATTTCGTTTAGTGTCGGTTTTGACGCTAGTATTGATTCCAAGGCCTAATAAAGGAAGCCGTGGTAGGTTTGTAACAGCCTACTATGTCACGTCTTGTAGACATGAACTGAAAAGAGCAACTTATAAAAATTAAAAAAAAAACACATACGAAGCTTAATCTCAGACGTGACATTGCCAATAGCATGTAAAAGGCCTACTGTCCCGCACGCATTTCCCACAGTCTGCTTTGTGAAATAGACTTTCTTGTTGTACTCCTGAAACATGGAAGCAACAATATAACTTAAGTTAGCAAACAACAAACTAACAAAGAGTAAAAGCATTTAAAATTAACCGCTTTCAAGAAGGCATTTAGCTTCCCCTTGCCAGAAAAGCTGAATAAAGGCAAGCATTTTCAATCCATTTCATTAAATGTGAATATTACAGTTATGAACGCCAATTGTATTTCCTAACAGCAAATTATGCCTTCGTGTATGGTCATGGACATGAAATACCACTATAATGATTTTTATATCAGTGTTATTCACATATGACTTACTATGTCAAAGTTGAAATGTCCGCCAAGGTGATATATTCAGTGAGACAAAAAAAATCACATTGTTACCTTCAAAATACGAGGTACAAGCATATTAAACAGTCTCAGTACTCAAACTTACGCCATACAATCTCTCAAAGGACTGAATACAAAAATCATCACCGTAAATCATTCCTCCTTAATGCCAAAATTAACTTTCATCGGGTCAAATAATCAAGTCTCCAGTCCTACATCTAGAAATCCACAGTTTCCTCCATAAATTTTGAAAACATAATGGCATCACTCTAAATTTTCAAAGATGGATACACCACACCAACTGCGTCATCTCCAATTTCCCTAAGCTTTGTTTCAGAAAACAACAAACTCTAAACAAACACATTTACACACTAATTTTATTCATCTCAGAAAACAAGTAATTATGTTCTCTAACCAACACAAAACTCTGCAACTCACCTTGTCAACACTGTCCTGTTTTACTCTCTCAGCTTCACTCTGCCACGAAGAAGTATTAACAAATCAGTACCAAACCAGCAAGGTTAAATAAAACCCGGGCATTCAAAATGCCTATGCCACGAAAGAGACATATACCTCAGTAGTAAGGGGATAAAGGAAAAGAACGGCAAGAACGGGTTGTGGTACCATTGCGAGCAACTCTTCATCCAACCCATAAACATCATTGCACTCAGCTTGGCCTTCGGGTAGACCAAGCCCCCATAGGAACTGCAATAATCAAAAAATAAAACTAATATATACTCCTACAATATATATATATATATATATATATAGACACTCCCACTAAAAATTGCCTATCTAGAATTTTAGATGATACAAAAAACACAAATTCTTATTTGTGACGGTCACGTTTCGTCACTTCAAAAAGACATCTCACAAGCTGCAAGTAGAGGTGACAATGGGGTCATTCGGGTCGGGTCAAGTCGGGTCGGGCCATTTCGGGTCAAATGATATGTCAGGTTGGGTTGGTTGGGTTTGTGTCTGGGTTTGTGATTGTTATCGGTTCCGGTTACATTATCGGACTACTTCAATATTTTAGCATTAAATTTTGTTTTTAACCATTATTTGGTTTAGTTACTTCATTATTAAGACAAACATATCAATTTAAACAATAAATCACTTTCATTTTGATCAATATTAAGCTTAATAATTGTCGGGTGATCAATTTAATTGGGCCAATATCAGGTCAATTTCGGGTTCGGGTTGCAATATTCTCGGGCTCGCGTCGGGTCAGAGTTGGCAGTACTAGCTGCAAGTGGGAGAGGGGTTGTGAGAGGTCATTTTGAATAGACGGTCCCAAGCGATTTTTACGTGCAAAAAAAACCCATCTTTTAGCATTGGGGCCTTGCCAATCCTTAATTCATGCCCATTATACAACTTGCAATAACTTAATACTTAGAAAATAATGTCCCCTTCAATGAATATATTCAACAAGAGGTACACAACGATCCAATCACTTCCGCATTGAGGTTAGTCCTAACTAAACTAAATAAACCCGGTACCGATACGGGTTTTTTCTCAAGCGATAATCAAGATTCAATAAGACAATCAACAAATTGAGTAATTCCACAAAATTGAACAAGTTTATAAAGCGGTGCATGATATAAATATATAATTAAATAAAAATAGTTGAAAATGAGAAACCCCGAAGAAAAGGGAAGATAACCTGATTCATAACATCGGGATTAGCTTCAAGAGGAAGCCATCTTTTAACTGACTGTGATCCGGTGGCCATTTCTTCTGTTTTCAATAGAAATTGATCAGGTAGTTTGTTGCTAAACAGTCCGTAGTATAATGAAACAATCAAATATTTCCCTGTTTTGATACTTAACTTTCTTATTATTAAATGTTGTTGGAATGTGGACAGGTTAGTTGCCTGCGGTCCTACGCCTCTTTCTAAGTTCGTTTTACTTTTGGGTCGGTTTCTAAAATCATCCAAAATCATCTCACTTGACTTTATCGTGTTATTGGAATTGATTCAGTGGTTCGATACGATATTTATATTACAAAATCTCGTCTACTGAAAATGGGTCGGGTTGCTTCTACTTGTCCTCCCACTTTCTTTCTTGTAAGAGATAACCCGATCCGTCTTCATTGAAAATGGATATGTCTGTCTTTAATGAGATTTGCTGTATTTATATTGTTCGGAAATGTAATTCGTAGGGTTAAGGTTACCAATATATTGCAATGGAGCAGGGCCATGTTCTTTTGGACTTCAAGTCACCCTTTTAAGTTCGGTTAACATTCTATAAGTCCAGTTCAGCAAAATTCAACAAAATTAAGTTCAGCTCCTATAAGTTCAGTTCAAAAACTTTAACTTAACATATATTAAATTATTTATGTTAGATTTGTTAATAACTTATTCATTAAAATTAACATGTTTTATATTTCTTCAGAAAATAATTAACATGTTTTATAAAATAAGACAATCCACTTTTATATATGAAATAACTTATTCATTTAATGCAGTTAATTAGTTGTCTTTAATGAAGACGAATATACCCGTCTTTATTGAAATTTGTTGTATTTATATTGTTCAGAAATGTAATTCGTAGGGTCAAGGTTACTAATATATTGCAATGGAGTAATTGTACTATTAGATTTTAGAGAAACATAATATTGTTTTGATTAGAATTGCTTGTTCATATCACCAAAGACATATCAAAGGTCATTTATTAAATACAACTTATTCTTAATCTAAATGCTAAGAATTCTGGATCATAATTCCTCTTAACTTCTAATACTCTCCCGCAAACTTATGGTAAGTCACCAACTTATTATGAGTGAAAATTATAATACAATAATTAATAAGAAAAAAATGTCAACATTTTTTCGGCTTCATAATCTTCTTCTTCATCAGTGCGTATACGATCCGCCAGCCACGATAGATGCGTAACTCGTCAGTACAAAAATGCGTAATCGACTCGCCAGTCAAAATAAGTGTGTAACTCGCCAGTACATACAGAGGGATATCCTACCCACTCATATAAACCATGTCATACGACATATAGATACTCAATACGCCTCGTTTAACGACATGAGGAGAGCGGACACGAGGAGAGCCGGAACCCCATCATATTGCACCGATAACCTTGTCGGAGTCAATAAGAAATTAACAATGACTACAGGACCATTTAATAAAATTTTCCCTTTGGAGATAAGTACAATATTCCCACCAAATTTACTTGCATATTTGCATACTTTACTTTGTCCACTGACAAATAACTAAGACCATCCACAAGCAAGAGTCACGCTAATTAGGTCACGACTCATTTTTACTCTTAATCACTCCATAATTATCTTGACCTACTTACACTCTCCCAAGCAGAAAGTCATGACTTAGGTCACCAACCCAATCATTTTCTACTTTTCAACATTTTCAATCATTTCACACATTCTCTATCATACTCAAACCTCTTTCTTACCTTTTCAATTATTACTTACTAATAAACTAATAATAAATTCTTTTTTATATATATTTTTGTATCTCTTAATTAAATTATTTTTCACAACCAAACCAAATAATATTCTTTAAAAACAAAAAAAAAACCAATTTAATTGAACTTACTCCCAGAAAATCCCATCTAATTTCACAAAATCACTCCCCCAAGGCCCCAACCCACTACCACAAACCCCATTAATAATCATCAAAGACACCCACAAAACATTCTAGATTGTGTTTAAATCGATTCCCCAAATCGATCCCTCCAGAACTGATCAATGATCTTCATCTAAAGAGAAAGAAATCTAACAGCAACAAAATCATTGTTTATGTAATTAACCTTGCCCTTCCCAAATAACTTCTCATATTTTCCCCAAATCATAATCAACCTCCCCAAAGAAACCCACAAAAATTAGAATTCGTTGATCATCTCCTTCCATCTCTGTCACTACCGTCAACCATCATATCCCATCTCTGTCACCGTTATCATCCTGGAGCATCAACATTACCCCCATCAACATCGTCGATTTCTAATTCCCAAATTTTTATGTGGTAATCCTTGGTTTTTAAGCTTGAATATAGAGAGAAAAAATAAAGTGGTTCAAAATAAGTCAAAATTGAGTTTATTTTATAGATAATTAAAAAATATATATCTTTTTTTTATACTCATATTTTTTCTTGTTTTGATTTAGTATATAATTATCCTTTTAACATTGATACTAACTAGTTCTTCATTTTGCAGGCTTGGGGAAAGATGGACAGACTTTGCAGAGATGACTGCCATTTTTTTTTTGGGATTGTACCTGTTATTTGTGTTCAACCAATCAGAAGGTGACACCTACTAGGTCACCAACTGGGTCACGAAGGTGAAGAAAAGGTCATCAATTAACCTCTTTTGCAAGGAGGTCACCTTAATACACTCCTTAATTAAGGATTAACATGACCCAGCAAGGTCATGACCACCCTCATGACCTTGCTTGGGGATGGTCTAAGTCCTGGTTTCTCAGGCTCACCGCTCACATAGACCATGTAAAGTACTCATTTTTTTGTAATTGGCTATAATTAGTTTTAGTAGATGATTAACAATAGGATCCTGTCGGTGAGCACCATACCTATAATTTCACCCACCGACAAAAAAGCGAAAGCGATTTTAAGAGGCCTAAAAAAAGAGGCTATGATACCATGTTAGAATTAGATCAATGATATTGTAATTGCTTGTTCATATCACCAAAGACATATCAAAGATCATTTATTGAATACAACTTATTCTTAATCTAAATGCTAGGAATTATGGGTCATAATTCCTCTTAATTCCTAATATGTACAATTATATTTCATCCAAGATTTGTCTTATTTTATCTAGGAAGTATATATTAATTATATAACCTTTACAATACAAAAAAAAAGTAACTTTTTAGGTTAAATTTGATCATGAGTTCATGACGACACATGAACAAATTTTGTTTACATAAGCGTTGGAGTTATTTCGTTTTGAACATCATTTGTATTTTCTAATAATATATTGTTGGATGTTTAACGAGGATTAGTTTTCTTAATGTACCAAAATAAGGTGTTATATGGCTTAAGGGTAGACCTGGCAAATGGGTCAAACGGGTTGGGTTTGGGTCGGGTCAGTTTGGGTCGGGTCATATCGGGTTTGCTCAATCTTTCGGGTCGGGTCGGGTCACTTTCGGGTTTGGGTCAGTTTTGGGTTAGGGTCACTTTGGGTTTGGGCCATTTCGGGTATGGGTCATTTTGGGTCGGGTTATTTTAGATTCATTTCCGATTTATTTAGGTCATTTTCAGGTCTTAATGATCAAGTTAGTTTTCAAGTCAAGCCCGGCGTCGAGCCAAACTCGCACGAGCCGACTTCGACCAAGTCGAGCTTGACCTGCATGTGGGATGTCTCGTATCATTATTAGTTTATCACCCTTAATCACAATAAACTGGGTCATTTAGGATCATTTTAAATCGGGTTGTCTGTGGGTAGGTGGTTTTGGGTCGGGTTATTTCGGGTTGGGTCTATTTCGGGTCAGTCAAGGTTCGGGTCGGGTCGGGTCGGGTCGGGTCGGGTCAACTCAGGTTTCGGGTCATCCTCGGGTCAAGCAATTCCGTGTCGCTTTCGGGTCTCGGTCAGCCTTATCGGGTTGGGTTATTCAGGTCGGCTCAGTTTTGCCAGGTCTACTTAAGGGTATAGGTGGCAATCGGGTCAGTCGGCTCGGGTTTGGGTCAGGCCAAGTTAGGCCGGGTCATATCGGGTTCGGGTCGTATCGGGTCAGCCTCCCCTTTCGGGTCAAGTCGGGTTTGGATCGGTCGTTATCGGGTTGGGTAATTTCGAGTCAAATGATACGTCGGGCCGGGTTGGGGTCGAGTCGTTATCGGTTCCAGTTATTTTATCGCAATATTTCAATATTTTACCATTAAATCTAGTTTTAAATTGTTATTTGGTTCATTTACTTCATTATTAACTCAAACATATCAATTTAAAAAATAAATCACTTTCATTTTGATCGTCATTAAGCTTAATAATTGTCAGGTCATCAATTTATCTGGGTCAATGTCGGGTCGGTCGGTTTCGGGTGACATTATTCTCGGGTCGGGTCAGCTTAAGTGTAACAACCCGGATTTTTAAAACAAAAGAAATACCTTGATAATAATTAATCATCAGAGTATAAAGATGAACAAGGGTCAAGGTGGCGGAAACACCTGACCAATCCGGATCGATACTCAAATCCAAAACTAAACTAATACATTATTAATAATTCTTAACTTAGATAAATTCCTAAATAAATTATTCTTCTTGCCACAAGTCTCTCCAGCCCAACATCCAGACAAGCAGCAACCAATTCAACCTGAGAATGGGGGTCGACAATCAGTCGGGAGTAACTAGGTGCTCTCCCAGTCATGTTTACAACAGGCTAAGCATAACAACAATCCATAATAGAATAAGTAGATCAATTGTAACATGAGAAATACCACAAGCAATCAATTGCAGTAACCAAGACAGACTTCGAACTCTGACACAACTGACATGACGAAAGAACCCTAGATGAGCACAACATACCAAACAGGTGTAATACGACCCACACACAAACCGAAGGCACAAAGCTAGCAATAAGCATAGCGAATAGAGCGAACGCCCGTTAGAGCGTATAACGCACTGCCTCTAACTGCTAGAGCGTATAACGCACTGCCTCTAGCTGATGGAGCGTATAACGCACTGCCTCCATCGGGTGTGGAGCGTATAACGCACTGCCTCCACGGTACTATGTATGGCGTATAACCACTGCCCATATGTCTAAGACCTGGCCAGACCCTCGATGCAGTAACTGTACATCGAACGACACTCGGGGACCAGAGCGTATAACGAACTGCCTCTGATACCCCCCCGAACATAGACCATAAAACCCAATCCCCGAAGGGTAGCGTTAGTTTATTCCGATAGTATATAAGTGATACTATCGTCATCTATTCAACCAGTAACAAACAAATGCACAGTATAACTGACCGCACATACCAATGCGTGGACAACGTCACGACTCAACTTAGGACCAGTACTACTGACTGTCCAACAATGCGTGAACAATGTCACGACTCAAGCCAAAAACAGTATAACCAACTGTCCATCAATATAAGAATAAGAATAACCAATACGATATGCAGACATAGCGTTATAGTCCAGCTGACTATAACACTCCACATAAACAAGCACATATGACTAAGGTTATAGTATCTTGACCTATAACATTACACCTCAAAGGTCATGTTATAGTTTGAGTTACCATAACACCAGACACAAAAGCATAAAACATCCAATGTTATAATACCACCAACTATAACCTTCACTTAACCTTAGTGAAGTTATAGTAACTTCAGCTATAACCTTCATTCAATTTTAGTGAAGTTATAGTAACTTCAGCTATAACTTTGGTTAAGCTTGTCAGGTTATAGTATCATCAACCATGACCTTCACTTAACTCCAGCAGAGTTATAGTACACCACCTATAACTTTGGTTAAGCTTGTCAGGTTATAGTATCATCAACCATAACCCTCGCTAACTCCAGCAGAGTTATAGTATACCACATATAACTTTGGTTAAGCTTGTCAGGTTATAGTATCATCAACTATAACCTTCACTTAACTTCATCAAAGTTATAGTACCTTCAGCTATGACTTTCACTCAGCTTTAGTGAAGTTATAGCACTTCAAGCTATAACTTTATACGTGCGAGGTTATAGTATCATCAACTATAACTCTCTTCCATCACGGGTTAGTCCTCTATAACAAATTCACCGAGGGGTCGACTCCACGGTACAAACCGTCATGTCACCACAACGAGTCTTGTTATAGTACACCGCACCATAACGTCACTTTCAAAGTTATAACTCAAATAGATATAACTAGGGTAGCTTACATGCAAAGTTATAGTTAATATGATATAACCTTAACGATGTAAACCGAAACCCTAATTTCTCAACAACCAAAACCCTAGGTGATAAATCACCAAACCCTAGCCTTCCTCTCAAGAGAGGCCACGGCCAACCAAAACCCTAGGCCGCCACCGTTGGTGCGCCTAGGCCGTTGCACACGGCACCACAAGAACGCCACTAGGGTTGTATCGCGCAACCCTAGATGACAACAATAATATTATACAAAGGAACATATAATAAATACAATTAAATGCATGTAATATTATACACAATACAATTAAATCATACATACACCATTATATCATGTAAATCATGCTTACTTTCTATAAACATAATTAAAGAAGAAAACCTAGTTACCTTTATTACGCAATAATGATGTGACAACCCTCGCGAATGCGGAAATATAAAACAAACAAGCATGTGAATTATATAGCGGAAATATGAAGTTTAAAAAAAACTTTTATACATACAAAGTAGAAAATACGAGGAGTGTCAAAACATTACAAACTAAGTACGGAAAACAACAAAGAGACGGAGTCTCTCAAAATGTTAACAAAGAACAAGTGTTTAGCAACTAGCTAAATAACGACTAGAGGTGAATCTTCCAGGGACAACGCTCGCTAGCTCACACCCGAACCCAAAATAGCATAAGCAAAAAGCCATCCATGCAAGCAACCTGTTCATCCATGAAAAACATGAACGCCACAATCAGTGGGGAGTAACTCCGGGTTCTCCCAACCATATCACATTAAACGTACATCAAAGGAGAAACAAAGGTAGAGCATGCATACGTATAGATATACATGTGAGATACGATAAGGATAGATAGGCAATTCGAGATATAATGATAAGAACATAAGAGTTACAAGTCCGAATCCATCATGTGATACAAAGACTCGGGGAAGACACTCTTAGGCAACCGAATACGCTCACTAGGGCTTACATCTCACCGTAGCGGTATAAGTTTGATAAGATTGAGACTCGACAAACAAACCATGCCAAGTCATGCGATGATCACAAATAATCCATCATATTATCATCCATTCAAACATACCAATACATAGACGATGCCCAATCATGCAATGACCATGAATAATAAGTCATGAAATCACGCATTCAAGAACCACGACACAAGGACGACATCTCTCACGGTAAATGAAACGCACTAGCACCGTGTACATGGCAAGTATGATTAAAAGGCATCCACGAGATAAGACGTTTCCCTGAACGCATACACGATTCAATTCATT
>JAIUZE010024283.1:0-12304 GCA_022085475.1 Heliosperma pusillum | reverse complement strand
CCATGGGATAAACATTTTCCTGAACCGTATAAGATAAACGTCTCGTACACGAAAGACTCATTTCCTCCCGGTAGGACGACAATAATAATACGGTCCTAGTCGAAACCTGGCCAGACTCTCGAGCCAAGACGTGTACACGATTCGACATGCGATAAACATTTCGCATCCAATACTCGATCAACTCAAAGGACGTCGAGTACAAATTCGGCTAAACTACGCGAAAGAGGCGGAAACAGCACAAGTATTATCTTCCGGCTAAACTACGCGGAAGACAAGGTCAAAACGAACAAGCGAGTACTTTCACCAACTTCCAACTTAAACATTTCCAAAAACTCCAATCACTTACTAACATCAACACTAATCATCATAAATCATCATTTAACAGTACATATGAGTAGCAAATCATTGCATACAATCATTAAAACATTATGAGACCAACATTTAGGATATTAAACATAAATTTAGCCAAAAATAAGATGGATTCAACATCATTAACATAAAGTTGCACAAGTTAAGTATATAGAGATGAATTCCAACAAGTACTTAAGTAATAGTCACCCATTCATGCTAGTATAACATAAAGAACTCATGTTTTCATGTGAAAATCTATCCTAAAGTCATAAACACATAAGATGTGACATCGAGTAACTCGTCTACGTTACCTTGCTTGCTCTTTAATCTTCTAACTCTTCTTCAATGAGGAAATAGTCTTTATCCGGATCTTGAAGGTCCTCTCTTACAATATTAACACAAAAAGATGACTAAAGTTCATCCTTAAGAAAGATGGAAAAACGAATTTGTACAAGGGAGGGCCTTTCTTACCTTAAAAGAAATAGAAAGAGAAAAGAGAAAGCAAGCAAAAAGAATAAACGGAAAGAGTAAGAAATGAAGATGTTATGGTGGTTTTGAGCTTGAGGCTTTTTTAGAGGTAAAATGGAGGTTTAGGGTTTATGTTGGAGAAGATGAAATGGTGTTTAGCTCAAAAGTGAGAGGAAATAAGAGGTATTGGGCTTATTTTTTGGTGGGTGAAGGAATACAAAAGGCCCATTATTCACTATGGGACTTAACCCACTTAATTTTCCGAGTAGAACCCGAATATGGGCTCGGAATCGACGGATTAGACACAGATTTAACCCAACTACGAAAATTCTAATCTAAGACTAAAACTAAGATTAACTAATAATATTTAAAATATTATTAAATTTTAATAACTAAAATCGCGGGTGTTACAATCACCCCACCTTTTTAAAAAATTTCGTCCTCGAAAATTGAAAGAAAAGGAGATACCTTAAGCAAATAGACTCGGGTACTTTTCACGCATCGAAGTTTCCGTCTACTAAGTCTCTTCTTCAACTACACCACACTTCCATAGAACTTTCACTAGGGGCATCACTTTATTGCTCAACTTCTTTTCTTTCCGATTTAGGATATGAATCGGCTTCTCTTCGAACGATAGATTTGGTTTGAGCTCGGGGATTTCGGTTTGTAAAACATGACTCGTATCACTTATGTACTTCCTCAATTGAGATATATGGAGCACATCATGAACTTTGCCCAAATTTGGGGACAAGTCCAACTTGTAGGCTACGACACCAATTCTCTTCACAATATCAAAGGGTCCAATGTACTTTGGACTCAACTTACCCTTCACACCAAACCTCTTTACACCTTTCATTGGGGATACTTTCAAGAGAAATTTATCGCCCACTTCACATTCCAAAGGTCTTTTTCGGTTATCGGCATAAGATTTCTGGCGATCCTGGGCGGCTTTCATCCTTTCACGGATGATCTTCACATGGTCAATTGTCGCTACAAGGTTGTCAGGACCCAAATCTCAAACATCACTCAATTGGTCCCAACAAATAGGACTACGACACTTCCTTCCATAAAGGGCTTCATAGGGCGCCATCTTGATGGGTGCATGATAGCCATTGTTGTAGAATAATTCCACCAATGGTACGCTCTTCTCCTAACTAGCTTGAAAGTGAAGGGCACAAGCTCTCCAAAGGTCTTCAAGTGTTTGAGTAGTCCTCTCGGTTTGGCCATCGGTAGCGGCATGGAAAGTGGTACTCATCAACAACTTGTTACCCAAGGCGTCTTGCAAAGCCCTCCAAAATCTCGAACAAAACCTCGGATCTCGGTCGGAAATGATCTCCTTGGGAACACCATGGTTGCGTAAAATCTCATCACCATAAGCTTTGGCAAGTCGATCTAAACTCCACGTTTCCTTGATTGGGATGAATCTAGCACATTTGGTCAACTTATCCACAATTACCCAAACGACATCCTTAATACCCACGGTTCTATGCAACGCCATTACAAAGTCCATGGATATGGACTCCCATTTCCATAAAGTAACATCCAAAGGTTGTAATAATCCACATGGTCTTTTGTGTTCAATCTTCACTTGTTGGCATGTGAGACACCTTCCCACTTATGACACAACATCACCTTTCAAATTTGGCCACCAAATGTATCTTCAAGTCTTTGTACATCTTGTCGCCTCCGGGATGAATTGAATAAAGGGATACATGAGCTTCATCAAGGATTCTCTTCCTAAGATCAAGAGCATTAGGAACAAACATTCGGCCACGAAATCGGAAAACTCCATTGTCTTCAATCTTGAAATATTTAGCTTTACCTTCAAGTAGCTTTGCTTGAATAGATTTGTAAGTAGCATAATCCATTTGATTCTCTCTGATTTCACGATGAAGAACGGGCTCGGCAACCATAACACTTAGGTAATCAAACCCATGCTCTACAATTTCGAGCTTCAATCTTCGGAATTCGGCACAAAGGTCAACGGGCAACGCTAGAATGACACTCAAGGAATGAGTAGACTTCCTACTAAGGGTATCGGCAACTACATTAGCCTTCTCTTCAGGATAGACCAACTCAAAGTCATAATCGTTCACCAATTCTAACCATCTCCTATGTCTCATATTCAACTCCTTTTGAGTATACATGTACTTCGAACTCTTGTGATTGGTGTAGATACTAGAATGGACACCAATGAGATAATGTCTCCAAACTTTCAATGCATGAACCACGGCGGCTAACTCAAGGTCATGAGTAGGGTAGTTCACCTCGTGAACTCTCAACTGCCGCGAAGCATAAGCAACAACTTTCTAGTTTTGAATAAGAATACACCCTAATACCAACTTAGAAGCATCACAATAGACATCAAAATTCACACCATCTTCAGGCAAAGTCAACACCGGAATGTTAGTTCACCTTTTCTTTAACTCTTGGAACGCGCTTCACAAGCTTCACTCCATACAAATTTGGTTTCCTTCTTCAATAAATGGGTCATAGGCCTAGCAAGCATGGAGAAGTCCTTCACAAACCATCGATAGTAACCGTCTAATCCTAGAAAACTCTGAATCTCGCCAACAACCTTGGGACTTTTCTATTCAATCACGACTTTAATTTTCGAAGGGTCTACCATAACACCCTTTTTAGAGATCACATGCCCAAGAAACTATACTTTAGGCAACCAAAACTCACACTTGGAAAACTTTGCGAACCACCTTTGTCGTCGAAGAACTCCCGAAATGGTACGAAGGGATTAGAATGCTCATCTTCGGACTTAGAAAAGATCAAGATGTCATCAATAAACACCACCACACACTTATCAAGAAACTTAAAGTGACCACCCAAATGGCATCACCTTGAACTTAAAGTGACCATATCTTGTGCTAAAAACGGCCTTAGGAATGTCGAAATCACGAACAGGGATTTGGTGGTATCCAGATCTCAAATCAATTTTAGAAAAAGTAGAAGCACCCTTAAGTTGATCAAACGAGTCTTCAATTCTTGGCAATGGGTACTTTTTTTTTATTATTGTAGCTCGGTTCAACTAACGGTAATCAATACAAAGCCTCGTAGAACCGTCTTTCTTCTTCACAAAGAGCACGGAAGCACCCCAAGGTGAGGTACTCGGACGAATAAAATCCTTTTCAATCATTTCATCAAGTTGCTTTCTCAACTCCATCAATTCGGTAGGAGCCATACGATAAGGAGCTTTGGCAATTGGATCGGTTCCGGGTACAAGATCAATAAGGAATTCCACATCACGCTCGGGAGGAATTCCGGGAAACTCATCGGGGAAATCACACACAACGGGCACATCATCAATTTTAGGCAAGGAGGTAGGGGAGGAAGTCACCACACACAAATAAGCTTGGTAACCTTTTCTCACCGTACTCACCAATTTCAAAGTCAAAATCAATTTCACACCCAGTCGGGAATAATTTCCCTTGTAGGTTACACGGACTCCTAAAGGACTCTTAAGAAATATCTTTTGATACCTACACTGAAACCTAGCAAGATACTTAGCTAACCAATTCATACCCAAAATTACATCAAACTCTCCAAGAGGAAATCTAAGAAGGTTAGCGAGAAAGATTGTTTTACCAATAAGGATAGGAACATCGGGGCAAACTTGGGAACAAATAATGATTTCTCCGGAAGGTAAGGATATGGAAGTATCCTAGCTAGAAATAGACTCAAGAGTTAACTTATCTATAAAAGACAATGATACAAAGGACATAGAAGCATCGGTATCAAAGAGAACAAGACATGGTTGGTCTAAAATAGAGAACATACTGGTGATAATCTCGGGATGAGGATCGGCCTCAGTATGGCTCAAGACAAAGATGGAACCCTTGGGCTTAGCATTGGGGAATTTCCTATCCGGGCAATCGTTGAAACGATGATCGAGCTTCTTGCAAAAGTAGAAAGTGAATGGCCTATTGTAGCATCCAATTCCGGGTTGGTAAGGCTTCCTACAACGGTTGCATAGGCGACCTTGAGCTTGGACATTGGTCGGGGCATTGGCTCGAGGAATCACTTGCGCAAGAGCTTGGACATTAGCATTAGAAGGGGCTTGCCCTCCAGGAATGAACCTCCTCTTATTAGCTAAAGAGGTAGAGGAAGAAGGAGTGAATGGCCTCTTGCCATAGAAATAAGGACGAGGAGTGAAAGAAGATGAAGGATTCTTGATCTTGGCCTCTTCTTTAATAGCCTTCATGGAATTCTCGGCCCAAAGGGCATCATCATAGAGCTCACCAAAGGACACGAATTTCCTCCTCACTTTCCTTTTTAACAAGGCACTCAGTTTGTTGCGGTAATAGAGAGCTTGATCTTCACCATCTTTGATAAGCCTAGGAGCAAAATGAGCTAACTTGTTGAACTTTGTAGTGAACTCTTGGATCGTCAACTTGCCTTGCTTGAAGTCAATAAACTCCTTGAGCCTTTGTTGCTTGAGCTCCTTTGGATAGAAACGATCCTCCACTAGCACCTTGAAGCGTTCCCAACCAAAGTTGGCTTCTTGAATGGCCATGGGACTAGTGATTGACCACCAATTGGCGGCCTCCCTTACAAGGAAGTGCTTGGCAATCCTCACTTTGTCCACTTCTTGCACTTGATACAAGTCAAATTATTTCTCCATTTCACGGAACCATTCTGAAAGTTTGGTAGGATCCGGTTCTCCACCATAGGGCTTGGTCTTATTACTTCTTGCTATTTGGCTAGCTACACATGCATATCCACCTTGGTGATGGTCTTCTCGGGGATTAGGTATAGGGTTGGCATTAGCATTGACCGCCTCTTGTTGGTTCCTAAGAACTTGGGTGAGAGCCTCCAATAAGACATTGTCCACAAGTCGAGGTCTAACCATCTTCTTAAGGCACAAAAACAAAACAAGGTTAGTCTATTAACACCTAGCACAAACATAGAGACTACCATGCAAAATTCTTAGTTTTCTACCCATATCTTAATACTTATTTTAGGGTCAAGTTATAATTTAGGTTATTATACACATGTGTGCATTGGGAGTGTCATGGGCTCTAATACCAACTGTGACAGCCCTCGCGAAAACATAAAAGTAAACAAGTAATGTGCAGCGGAATTTAGAGAATTTTTAAAACTTTTGAAAGAAGTTCCACGGGATTTATCATAAGACAGGGTTCAAAGTAAATAAACGAAGTGGGTAAGTCGAATAGAGTCGACAAGCAACTACAAGGGGACGACAATCCCAAAATTATACAATAATCCCAAAATGTAAGAGTCTAAACGGATAAAGGTAAATGCTCGCTAGCTCACACTAGTCTCACCCCATGTAGCACCGACTTGTACCTCTTCATTAATTAAACATGAATGCAACAGTCAGTGGGGAGTAACTCGAGGTTCTCCCAGCCATATCACATCAAAACGCACATAAGCAAGCGTATAAGCATATATCATCATGAAACATATATTTATCATGCCGGATATGAGAATAGCGTTACCATAATAACAATATACGTGTACAGGAATCATCATTCATCTTCATCAGGCAATACAAGACTCGAGGAAGACTCTCCTTGGCAACCACATGTACACTTAGAGCTTACATCTCACCATTAGCGACATATGCTTGAGAAGGTTGGGGACTCAACATACAAAACAATCACAAGCATCCAACAAATCCAAGAATACAATCCAATATGTAATCAAACATAAGCAAACATACTCTCACGGTAAATGACACGCACTAGCATCTGTACTTAGCATGTATGACCAACACGTCCACGGGATAAACATTTCCCTGAATCGTGTACGATAAACGTCTCGTACACGAAAGACTCATTTCCTCCCGGTAGGACGATAATAATACAGTCCTAGTCTAAACCTGGCTAGACTCTTGGGACAAGACGCGTACCCGATGTGACATGCGATAAACATTTCGCATCCAAGACTCGATCAATTCAAAGAACGTGGAATACCCCAAATTCGGCTAAACTACGCGAAAGAGGCGGAAAGAGCACAATTATTATCTTCCGGCGAAACTGCGCGGAAGACAAGGTCAAAACAAACAAGCGAGTACGCTACATGCATTAACACCAGCTCGCAAGGATACCACATTTGACGGCTGGGTCAATCAACGCATTGCGTTCGCCTCCCAACAACGTCGTTATATCCCCACTAACAATTGCAACAAGCATCAAGGTTGTACCCCAATCTCTCTGACATCAAGTCTAACGAGTATAGAGGTGCAGCGGGGAAATGAGAGTTCAAAACATCCAATAGATAATACTCGACCCATCATTCAAGGCATAATCAACTAAAAAGAGGGAAACACGCTAAAGTCGTCTATAAACATGTGAGAAAAGCATATGAGATATTGGGTAGTCTAAACATGAATAATAAATGTCATTACGTAAGTTTATTAGATAAAAAACCATAGAAACCGAAAAATATGGATTTATATAAGGAAAGCCAAGGAGGGGCATCAAAGGGTTCTTAACCGTTCGGCTAGACCAGCGGCCGGTCGGCCAGCTAGGAACCAAGCATACTTTAGATTTTGAAGAAATGAGGGTCCCCATCCGGTCGGCCGACTAGGAGACTGCCTCAAATCCGACTCTCACACAATGAAGGCAAAAGAGGGTTCTCAGCCGGTCGGTCGGCCAGCTGAGAGCCAAGACAACAAAATGTTAGAATTTCAATCCAGTGGATTCTTAGCCGGCCAGCTAGGCCGGCAGCCGGGCGGCCGGCTAGGAACCATTGTGCTCGACTTTCACCAATTTCCAGCTTATACACTTCCAAAAACTCTAATCACTTACAAACATCAACACTAATCGTCATAAATCATCATTTAACATAACATATGAGTAGCAAATCATTGCATAAAATAATTAAAATATGATGAGACCAACATTTAGGCTATTAAACATAAATTTAGCAAATAATAAGATGGATTCAACATTATTAACATAAATTTGCACAAGTGAAGTATATGAGATGAATTCCAACAAGGACTTAAGTAATAGTCACCAATTCGTGCTAGTATAACACAAAGAACTCATCTTTTCATGTGAAAATCTATCCTAAACACATAAGATGTGACATCGAGTAACCCGTCTACGTTACCTTGCTTGCTTGTCAATCTTCTAACTCTTCTTCAATGAGGTAATAGTCTTTATCCGGATCTTGAAGGTTTCTTCCTACAATATTAACACAAAAAGATGACTAAAGTTCATCCTTAAGAAAGATGGCAAAACGAATTTGCACAAGGGAGGGTCTTTCTTACCTTAAAAGAAAGAGAAAGAGAAAAGAGAAAAAAAAAGCAAGAAGAATCAACGGAAAAGAGTAAGAAATGAAGAAGTTATGGTGGTTTTGAGCTTGAGGTTTTTTGAGAGAAAAAATGGAGGTTTAGGGTTTATGTTGGAGAAGATGAAGTGGTGTTTTGCTGAAAAGTGAGAGGAAGTAAGAGGTATTGGGTTTAATTTTTGGTGAGTGAAGGAATACATAGGCCCATTATTCACTATAGGACTTAACCCACTTAATTTTCCGAGTAGAACCCGAATATGGGCTTGGATCTGATTGATTAGACACGGATTTTACCCAACTACGAAAACTCTAATCTAAGACTAAAACTAAGATTAACTAATAATAATTAAAATATTATTATATTCTAATTACTAAAACCGCGGGTGTTACAGGTTTAATACTACTGTCGTAGTTAATTTCACAATTGATTAAATTTAAGGGAATTAATATGTACTTTCGTGGTTAAGCCTAAGGGGCTTACTTTCACAATTGATCAAACATAATGGGTTTATTTTCAAAATTGATCAAACTTAAGGGTTTAATAACTACTTTCGTGGTTAATTTCCCTAGTGTTTGTTTACATAGCTTTTTCCAACGCCTTTTAAATTCAGAATTTACGGTTGTGTTAAATATGACCTAATATTGAAGTGCAGTTCGACTGATTATTTTTTTTCTGTCACTTACGATAGTTTAGGGAAATCCATGTGAATTACATCATGATATCAAAATTTAGCTAAGTCATCCTGAATTATATGGTCCTTTCTTTGGTTTCTTTTAACTTCTTTTGGCAAGTTCTACTAGAATCGTTATTCAATTTTTCTATTTAGTAAGATAAGTGTTGAGTTTCTCATATTATTCTTCTTTAAAGAAGAATAACCATGTATTTAAAAACTCAATCCTCGAATTCTCCAAAATAAAGGTGGAGGAAATTCTCGACTAAGGATCCATGTACAATCTTATCAAAAGCTTGTTGAAAGTGAAAAAGTGAGCTTTTGTGAAAAAAGCGATTTGTCGATTATGAAATTGCGGATCCTTAATATTGAGACTCTTAAGGAGAAAGACACTTCAAGAAAAAATAGTAAAAAGAAAAAGGGGAGACGGAGTCCTAGGAAGAGGAACTCTAAGATGATGGCAGACATGATTCATTTAGATATCAGCCATATAAATCACGTTGTTCCCGTCGTCAGCTCAATCATATCCTCTGTATGTGAAATTTTTTCTTCTAATAGCTCCCAAATCTCTCATACCCTCACCAAAGGTGATGCTCATTGCATGGTTCTAGTTTGCATGCTTCTCTTATGTTCGATCATGCCCCTTCTATTTGTTCTCAAACTCAAGATGATTATAATGATCATCAACCGTTCATATGCTTCAGTTCGCCCTCTGAAGTGTGAGATGTACTCTACATCTTTTGATAAATTACCCTGCCCACCTGGGACGCCTACACTTTGCAGGTATCCAATTAAACATTATAAGAAAGAGAAAAGAAAAACAGTCATCTTTAAGAAGAAGTATAGCCAAGGAGATGAATCTCCAAGACACAATATATCTACTTTCCCTAAAGGTAGATCCTTTTCTCGTACGTTTCTACGTCCTCGTGGCGTAAGTGTGTCTTGTTTCAGGTATTTCTCCAAAGCTTAGTTGTTAAAGAATAGAAAATGAATTGTTGCTCTATTGGCCAGCTGCGACCGCCCTTTTAAGAAACATTGGCACTGTGTTTATCGCCCTTATCCCTAGCTTAGTTTCTTGCTCAAATAATGTAATAATAATAGCTGGCCCCGAAAGTCGGGTTTGTAAGACAATATATTTACTGCTTAAAAAAAAATTCTCTCATGATTATTTTGTCTTTGATTTCTTTGGTAGTTTAAGTGCCTTCGGTGTTGTTGGGAAGCCGACGCTACACTCGAAACGACCCTACCGCTATCTGATCATGCAAACACGGGTTTCACGTCTCATCTTCACTACAATGTAATTACCATGATTTTGTTATTTACATATATTGAAATATTGGTGAACTATTGAATTATTCAAAAGTTTAAATTTATTTCTTTCATTTTATAGTGTCCGGGTGTGCATTGTGCCAACAATTGGAGCTCGGTCACTGTGGGTCACATGGTACCTGCCCATGCGTTTCACATGACACATTTTGAAAAACTTAGTGTGCCCGTCTACGATCTTACGGTTGATCACGCAGACTTTGTTTTCGTCAGTGGCCAAGTCTCCTTAACACATGGAAGATTCGCATGATCTAAAATGCAGAGGTATTTTAATTTAAATATACAAGTCATGAGTTCAATTGATCAATTAAAGGATGTATATAGATATGTGTGTATGTGTGTATGTGGGTGTGTGTATGTATATTACTTGGTGTTGTTGTTGTTGGAGTAAGTGTCCTCAACAATAGTGTGATCACTTAATTAAACCTCAATAACAAGAATACAAAGGGATGATGAACATTATAATCAACTGGTCCACATTAATCGGTCACGATTGGCTTACTAGAGTTTGACGATACTGTCGTATAACGGTGGTGATCAGCAGATCCCTTGAGGTCAAACCGAAAGGACGATTCCCTAATAAAGAATATTAATTAATTGTATAACGATACAGATTAATTATAGAACAAGTTTGTATAATTAGTGAGATTTATATCTTATTGTAATATGATTAAATAAGATTCAATTTGAAAATTTAATTGTTATATTACTAAGAATGCTTAATGTTTATGAAACATTTGAGATAAGCATGATTGGTCGATTATGATTACAATTGGTTGTAAATCATATTAACGAAATATGAGATGACCCATTTTATATACATGTGATTCTAAATTATTACTTAAAATGTTAACTTTAATTTATTTGTTATGAAATTGCATTTAAATTAGTTAAATGCATATTTATAAGCTAAGTTACATATCACATGTCACATGTCACATATGTGACAAATGACAAAATCATAAATTATAAAATGGACTCCACATTATGTGGGTACACTGGTTTTGCAAGGTGTAGGGTGGAATTTATATTTTGATTAATTGTTCTAATTAAAGCATAAACATCATGATCACTATCCTAATACCTATAGCCACCCTAATACCCTTATTAGGCAAAAGGAAAAAGCAATCACATCTTTCTTGGCATGCTTGGTCGGTTATGGTGCTAGAAATAAGAAGAAATTTTCTTCTTATAAAAGCACTAGTTCTCATATTATTAAGTGGTCTTCATCTCACTAGAAAATAAGAAGAACATAAGAAACTTAAGAAGTTTCATTGAACTTGTGTTCAAGTACTAACACAATATTATTAGTGTAGTAATTTTTAAACGTGTTGTACTCGGTTTTAAGGGCTACTCACTTGAAGTTCTAGTAGTGCATTTGAGTGATAAGGGATAGTCTAGGTGCATCAGCAAGGAAAGTTCCTACACTTGGAACTAGGAGATTTATCCATCTATATTTAGCTCAAGAACAAGAACAAGAAGGAAGAACAATAACAAGAAGGAGTCTTGTTCATGTGCCCCTTTACTCGTCCAAAACAACAATGTGAGGAACAATATCTTTCTCTACTTTGTTTTATTTAGTTTGCATGCACTAGATCTTGGAAACTAATTAAAGAGTTAGTTAGTATATCATAAAAAGATTCTAATGAGTAGGTATATGAACCTACCAGTTGTATCGTAGGTGATTCGTGGAGCCAGAAGGCAGTTATGGGCGCACGGTGACGACTAAGATCGTGCGACACATGGGTTAGGTTTGCGATTATTTATTTATTTATTGCATGTGTTTGGACATTCTGTGTTGTTGGATATTTATTTATATCATACGTGGACTCATGTGTGTCTAAGGGTAGTGTAAAACTGTAGTCTGTCAGGTCTTTTTTGTCTTTTGTTTTTTGAGTATGGGTTGAGTCTAGATGTCTACGGTAGTCTAGCTATTTAGTGTATCGGGTGGAGGAGGGGGTGTCGGGTTAGGAGGGTAGGGTATCGCGTCAGGGTGGGGGTGTCAGGTCGGGGTCGAGAGAGGTGGGGGAGTATGTCGTGCTGGGGTGTAGTGTGTCGGAACGGATGAGGCGTCTAATCGTGTGTGGATGCGGGAAAAACGCGCGTAGCTTTTTTTATTTACGTGGGATTTCCGTTTTGAAAAAGAGTCGCCACCAAGTTTTAGAAACTTGGAAATTATTTAGAGAAAAGGATTCGTGTTGGGAAGCTAAATTAAT
>JAIUZE010024282.1:0-37958 GCA_022085475.1 Heliosperma pusillum | reverse complement strand
GTTGGACCCGTTATTCTTCAGTCGCGTTGACTGATTCATAGTGTCCATGAAAAGCTTAAGCCAGGACGCACGTCCGAGCGTGGCACTTGGCATTGGGTCATCAGTATGGCCAGCCATTTGTTATTAGCAGTTTATATCTGAATATTTGACTGTGGAAAAAAGAAAATAAATATGATAAGTTTCATCGTTTTAAATTTGAGTCTAATGAAAAACTGTTTAATTCGATGACTCGTGCATTTATACAATTGACCTCCCTCAAGAATTATATAAATGATCCCAAGACTCAATTTCTGTAAATTGATAAGCCAACCTCTTGGCTAATTCTACTTTTAGAATTCCTGGTCGATAAATTTTTGTAAATTCTATCTTTAGTCCATCATAATCACGAGATATTACTCGTACTATAATGTTGAGATAAAAATAGGTCAACACTCACTACTTACCCAACGTAGAAGGGGTCATATTATGAATTCCGACGAAGAAGGGGTTCATAGTAGTTTTCCCTATAAAGACTAGTCTCAATTTTATTTATAGGGGAAGGTCCCATCATCTTAACTTTAATTCATTTTAAGTGAACGAATGTCTAGCAACTCGAGAATGATTTAACTAAGGTGATGGCTCTAAAAGTGAGTGAATGTCCATGATTAAAATATTCAAACTGTATGAATCATTTTCATGCATTTTTAGGTGGTTTGGTTTAGGCGGAATATGATGCAATTATATATCATGTGATGGAAAGTAAACGAGAATGAAAAACGTAAAAGGAAAAACATGTCCTAGTGTGGCCTATCCTACCAAAAAGAATAAAATACAACTTGGAATCCAACTGATTGGACCCCCGAACCTTGACTTGATCACCCTTCTTGGTCCATGTAGCGGGAGTGAGCTCCAATCTCCATCTTTAGTCTTCTTTGAAATTACAACAAATAAAATTACATTGTGATCCTATTTATTACATACTAATTTCAAAACCCAAAACTAAAATAATGGAGATGCGAGATCTCAAAATACATCCAAGACTATGTTACCATCATTACGGTAACACAATCTACTAAGGCCACACTAAGTTACAACTGATTGTAAAAATACGTTAAAAATTCATTCAAACATTCCCAAAAACAATATAAAAGCATCAACTAAAATAAAACATACAAGACATAATACAGTTATTACGATGTTTTATTATCCAAACCACCATTTAACATAGATTATAATTATGTGGTAATTCTGTAATTACCCACATCAATTACAATCTCAATCCATTTTACTGATAAAATGAACTATCCTAAACATTTCAAACTGCTTTAAAATGTAAGATATTAAGCATATGTGAACCGTTTCACATTAATTATACAAAATCCGAATGATGTACAATTAAAGGCCAAAAACAGGAACACGAAAAACAGAAATTTTTCATCAAAAAATTTTCGGCAAAATTTTTCAAGCAAAGCGGTCCTTATCGACAAAAAGGGAAAAATTAATATCCTTTCAAATGATAAACTCATTCAACATCATTTTCATTTTCATTTTAATCTAATCTTTATTAAATTAAAACATCTACAAATCTATTCTATGTTATTTTAACAGATTAAAATAACAAAATAAATCTAAATGAAAACAAATACGAAAGGAAATACGATTCTGTAAAATACTCGATCGAGAAAAAATTAAACAATAAAGTCTCTCGATCGACTAATTCTTCCTAGTCGACAAACAGGGACCTTGATCAATTATAAACCTCACTCGATCGAGAAACTAAAGTCCTCGATCGAGCAAGCATACCATTCGATCAACCAAAGCAATTGCGAAATCTGCTCGATCGAGCAAAACACAAGTGCTCGATCGAGCAAAAATAGAGGAAACTGCTTCGATCGAGCAAAAACAGCAACTTGATCGAGCAAAACCATTGAGAAAACTGCTCGATCGAGCAAATAAAGCCCTCGATCGTAACAAAAAACTCACAAAAACAACTCGATCGAGACACTAAAGTCCTCGATCGAATCAAACACACAGCGGCATAAACAGTTTTGGTTTATGAAATCAAATTAAAACAATTTCGTGGCCTATGCTCTGATACCACTTGTGGGAAATCCGTATTACCACAATACAATTATAATAGGATTATAACGAAAAGTAATAATTTGATATTGCTAGTCATAAACGAAAACAATAAGAATAGTAGAGATTTAGTAATCAACCTCCGGTCCTAGCAATTGGCGTAAAGAACAGAGATATCAAAGTAGATATCCTCCTAATCGTTGCACCCAAGATGCTCCGAGAAATACCCTTGTGTTGCTAGAAGTTATCAAAAATTACTGTTAACTTTTGTTTTGTGTTTCTGTCAAAAGTTACTGTTCACTTTTGACTGTTGTGTGATTTTCAGATGAGATAGAGGCAGTGTGAGAGAATGAGAGCAATTAGGTTAGAAAATTCCCTTCCTCACCTCCTGCAACTCACGGCACATATAGGGTTTAATATGAGGGGATTTTAGTCTCCTCAAACTAACTACCCATTAACTAAAACCCGAGTGTATCTGGATACATTCGTTTTTGTTTATTTTAGCTTCCAATATAATGTAATATATTATAATCGTCGATTTACATGGACCGACATTATAATCCGTCATTAATTATAAATATCCGTATATTTATAATTTGCCAATTAATTATAACAGTTTACGTTTAATTAGCTTACATTATATACTATAATTAAATATAACCTTTTATATTCAATTTTACGAATTACAGTTAATTCGTCTCAGCTAACTTTATTTAATCATTATTAAATAATCATCTCATCATCACATTGACTAACCTTTTAGTCAAATACACTGACTAACCTTTTAGTCATATAATAGGGCATCAATATGATTATTTTCTCAAATAAGCACATCTCTCAAACACATCCTTTAGGTGTGACTTTTAGGGACCAGTTGATCACCGCCATCTGTATGACAATAACGTCAAACTTATCTAGCAAGCCAACCGTTATTGATAAACGTTAATCAACTGATTATTATACAAAGTATACCCTGTGAACCTACAGAGATTTATTTATGTTATTGCACTAACTGGAGCAATACAATTATAATAGGATTATAACGAAAAGTAATAATTTGATATTGCTAGTCATAAACGAAAACAATAAGAATAGTAGAGATTTAGTAATCAACCTCCGGTCCTAGCAATTGGCGTAAAGAACAGAGATATCAAAGTAGATATCCTCCTAATCGTTGCACCCAAGATGCTCCGAGAAATACCTTTTTCTTTTGCTAGAAAGTAAACCTTTTACACGATCTCACTGTTGAGAAGAAGGTTTTTGAGTTTTGTCAAAAGTTACAGTTAACTTTTGTCTGTTGTGTGATCTTCAGATGAGATGGAGGCAGTGTGAGAGAATGAGAGCAATTAGGTTAGAAAATTCTACTGCTCACCCCCTTATCACTCACGGCTGGTTGGTAGGTTTTGTATGAGGGGATTTTTATGTCTCCTCAAACTAACTACCATTGACCTGAAAACCCGAGTGTATCTGAATACATTCGTTTTTGTTCATTTTAGCTTCCAATATAATGTAATATATTATAATCGTCGTTTATATATGGACCGACATTATAATACATCATTAATTATAAATATCCGTATATTTATAACTTGCCAATTAATTATAACGGTTTACGTTTAATTAGCTTACATTATATACTATAATTAAATATAACCTGTTATATTCAATTTTACGAATTACAGTTAATTCGTCTCAGCTAACTTTATTTAATCATTATTAAATAATCGTCTCATCATCACATTGACTAACCTTTTAGTCAAATATACTGACTAACCTTTTAGTCATTTAATTGGGCATCAATATGATCATTTTCTCAAATAATCACATCTCTCAAACACATCCTATATGTGTGACTTTTAGGGACCTGTTGATCACCGCCATCTGTATGACAATAACGTCAAACTTATCTAGCAAGCCAACCGTTATTGATAAACGTTAATCAACTGATTATATACAAAGTATACCCTATGAACCTACAGAGATTTATTTATGTTATTGCACAAACTGGAGGACACTAGCTCCAACATTTTGGGCACAAAATAGGACTCCTTCCTATTTTGTTCTTGAGCTTATAATATTAGGGAAGAAATTCCAAGTCCTTAGTATAATAACTCTCCTTTTGTTGCACCAAGACAACCTCTAAAATGCTACTAAATACCACACTAGTATATTAAAGTAGTTGCCCTTAAAATATCACTAATATATCTATTACTACTCTTAGTAATATTATTAGTAATAGTAGAAGACAAGTAAAATATCTCTAAATACTTGTAGTGTGAGAAAGGGTTTTAGTGAGATAAGTATATTTCAAAATTATGAGATCAAGTAAGTAATAAAGAGGAGAAAAACTCCTCTTATGGACACTCACCAAACTGGCCACAATGGCTCATGGGGGAGGGTGAGCATGCATTTGTCTTTACAATGCACTACTATAGAGCCTAGACTTAAGGTGGTAATCATGTTGTTTTAATTCTTAATTAGAGCAACAAATCATGACCTAAATCCCTACCCTAGTACCCTCCCAACCGGTTTTTACAACATAAAATGGGTGTCCATTTTATTTTTGTAATTTGTCATTTGTCACATATGTGACATGTGACATGTAACATGTAATTAAGCTTCTAAATGTACATTTAACTAATTTAAATGCAATTTCATAACAAATAAATTAGACTTAACATTTTAAGTCACATTTTATAATTACATGTAAATAAAATGGGTCATCTCATATTGGGTTAATATAATCTACAACAGTTTGTAATCATAATCGACCAATTTCACTTATCTCAAATGTCTCGTAAACATAATGCATTTTTAGTAATATAAAAATTAAATTACTAAAATGAATCTTATTTAATCAAATTACAATAAGATATATTTCTCACTTACAATTTAAACTTGGTTCAATTTAAGGGATTAATTAATCTGTATCATTATACAATTAATTAATGTACATGATTAAGGGATTGTCCTTTAGGTGTGACCTCAAGGGATCAACTGATCACCACCGTCATACGACAGTAACGTCAAACTCAATTGAGCCAATCATTACCGATTTATGTTGACCAGTTGACTATAATATTCATCATCCCTTTGTATTCTAATTATTGAGATTTATATTTTGTGATCGCACTATTGTTGAGGACATTTACTCCAACAATCTCCCACTTGTCCGAGACAAGTTGCAGTGATATTGTAGGGGTATGTGTGGATTTGGACACAAGATGACTCTCAGACTCAATACAAACACAAAGATATGAATGCCCCCCAAACCCCACAGCTTAACACAAGGATTTAGACAACAAACTAGACTGACTAAACCTACTTACCACATCCTAGCACTGGTAAGTAACCTTAAGCCAAACAACAAGCAAAGAACCCACAGTCTAAGCACAGGGAAGTTCAACTTGCCACAGACTTTGATCAACACCCACAGCCTAGCAGAGGATGTTATCAGGCCTGACTCTCAACTACAGCAATGCACAAGTTGAAAACATTTTGGAAATGAGAAGAATTCTCAGATTTTCATTCAAACATAAACTGTCTTTTACAAAAGAGAAAGGGTCCTTTATATAGGCCTCAATGCTGATCTAATACAACCCTAGAATCTCGTCTAAGGGCCAAGATTATCTACTGAAATACAACAAAATACTGGCTACAAATACAGACTAAAAATATAAAAGGAAAAATAGTAAAACAGACAAAAGTGCAGACATATGACAGTGACATGCTTCAGGTTGTGTTGGTGCTTGGTGTTGGCTTGGAGCTTGTAAACGAAGCTCATTAATGCCTCCTTGAACTTCTTCTGCTGGCTTTCTAAGACTAGGTAAGACAATCAAAAGACTTTTGGGGATGGTCTTTCAATGCCTAACCAAAAGTGGAAAAAACTACTTTATGCTTTTCTGCATTTTACTAAATTTTATTTTGATTTTTAGGGTAGTTGTGTTGTGATTTGAGACTGGTTCCCTAGGACTTTTTTGGACCTAGGTGGGTAAGGTTTTAGCTGGGCCTGGTGGTAGCTAGTGGTTCACGGTGTGGTGGTAGTTGTGCCTCCCCCAAGTGGCTACTGTTGGATGGTTTTGTAGGGTTTTGTTTTGGTGTTGGTGCATGGGTCTGTCTCTGGCTTGTTGTGGCCATGTCTTGGCTCGTGTCTTGCCTATCATTGTTCTGCTGGATGACTCTCCTTTGGCTACCCATGATGACTTCCCCTTGTCTACTCATGCCCTGCCCCATGGCTGACCCCTGAGTATCAACATAGTCCCCCCTTTGGCTATCAGTGGCTAGCACTTGGTTACCCTTGGCCTGCCCTTTATCACCTTTGTTGAACATTGCTTTGCCCTGTCCCTCACCTATTGCTGCATCCTCCCCTGGTTGAACTGGGCTTGTCCTTAAGCCTGTAGCCTCCTCATCCTCAGAATCCCCATAGTATGCACTGAGATCCCCTACATTGAAAGTGCCATGAACCCCATAGTCCCCAGGGAGATCAACCTTATAAGCATTAGGACCAACACACTCTATGATTTCAAATGGACTATCAGCTCTAGGCATGAGCTTGTTCTTCCTCCTAGCTGGAAACCTTTCCTTCCTTAAGTGAATCCACACCAGATCCCTTGGCATGAACTCCTTCCTTGACTTAGGAGTCTTGGACTGCTTCTTGTACCTTTCATTTGCCTTTTCTATCTGTTTCTTGACTGCGTCATGTAACTTCACCATTTGCTCAGCCCTCTTCTTTGCATCAAAGTTCACCTCCTCCCTTGGTATGTTAGCTAACTCTAGGGGCATAAGTGGATTAACCCCATAAACAACTTCAAATGGGCTATGACCAGTTGCAGATAAGGGTGCCTTGTTAAAAGACAACTCAGCATGAGCTAGCTTCAGGTCCCAATCGTTCAAAGATTTGCTAATCAGGCACCTCAGGATCCTCCCTAATGTTTTTTTTGTGACCTCAGTTTGGCCATGAGTCTGAGGGTGGTGGGAAGTACTGAACAATAGCCTTGTCTTCAAGAGTCTCCATAGGGTTTTCCAAAAGTAACTCATGAATTTAGTATCCCTGTCTGAGACTATTGACTTTGGAATCCCATGCAGCCTCACAATCTTCTTCAAGTAGAGCTCAGCAACACTTGCAACATCCTCAGTCTTCTTGGAAGCTACAAAGTGAGCCATCTTGCTAAACCTGTCAACAACAACCATTACAGAATCCTTACCTCTTTGTGTTCTGGGTAGTGCAACAATAAAGTCCATGCTCACATCCTTCCAAGGTTTACTTGGTACTGGTAGTAGAGTGTATGGCCCAGCCTGTAAAGAACTCTTAGCCTACTGGCATGTTGAGCACCTCCTGAGGACAATATGAACATCACCCATCACCCTTTGCCAATAGAACTGGTCCTGCAGTATATCAAGTGTATTCTAAACCCCAAAGTGTCCCCCTAGGACTCCTGAGTGCACCTCCTTGATGAGCAGATCCCTGTAAGAACCCCTTGGAATGCATATCTTGTTTCCTTGGAATAGGAATCCTTCATGCAGCATGTACTTGCTCCCCTGAGCCCTCCCCCTTTCTGTGTGATCCATTCTTCAGCAAAGTCAGGATCCTTCTTATACAGCTCTTTCAGGAATTCAAACCCCAATACCCTCTGCTCCATGATTGCTATTAGAGAGTGTCTCCTTGATAGGGCATCTGCCACAACATTTTGCTTTCCTTCCTTATACTTGCTAGAGAATGTGAAAGATTGTAGAAACTCCACCCACTTGGCATGCCTGTGATTTAGCTTGTGCTGGCCATTGATGTATTTCAATGCCTCATGATCTGAATGTAGGACAAAGGGCTTTGGCTTCAAGTAATGCCTCCAATGCATGAGTGCCCTGATGATAGCATAGAATTCCTTGTCATAAGTAGAGTACTTGAGCTTTGACCCATTCAGTTTCTCACTGAAATAAGCAACTGGCTTCTGACCCTGGATCAAACTGCCCCAATGCCAACCCCACTAGCATCACACTCCACCTCAAACAGCTGATCAAAATCAGGTAGCTTAAGGATTGGAGTCTCACACATCAACCTTTTTTATCCTCTCAAAGGACTGTTGGGCATCCTCAGTCCACTGGAACTCCCCCTTTTTCAAGCATTCAGTGATGGGTGCAACAACTGAGCTGAAGTTCTTGATAAACCTTCTATAGAATGAAGCCAACCCATGGAACCCCCTCACCTCAGTGATGGTTTTTGGTGTAGGCCATGTTTGTATAGCTGCAACATTCTCTTGGTCAACTGATATACCTCTCCTTGACACAATGTATCCTAGAAATGCAACCTCCTTAACCATGAAGGTACACTTCTCTAGCTTCCCATACAACTTTTGCTCCTTCAAGATCCCAAATATTGTTTCAAGATGCCTGAGACGCTCCCCTCTGCTGCCACTATACACTAGGATGTCATCAAAGTAAACCACAGCAAACTTGCCAAAGCAAGGCCTCAACACTTCTCTCATAAGCCTGATGAAGGTGCTTGGTGCATTGGACAGCCCAAAAGGCATCACAAGCCACTCATACAGACCATGTTTTGTTTTAAATGCAGCCTTCCATTCATCTCCCTCTCTGAGTCTCACCTGATGGTACCCCTGCCTTAGATCTATCTTAGAAAAGATCTGAGCTTCACTCAGCTCATCAAGCATGTCATCTAACCTTGGAATGGGGAACCTGTACTTGACTGTGATGTTGTTGATTGCTCTACTGTCAATGCACATCCTTCAGGTACCATCCTTCTTAGGCACTAACAGAGCAGGTACAGCACAAGGGCTTAGGGACTCCCTCACAAACCCCTTGCTCAAAAGTTCCTCAATCTGTTTTTGCAACTCCTTGGTGGCAGTTGGATCACTTCTGTAGGCTAGCCTGTTTGGAAGCACAGAACCTGGAACTAAATCAATGTGGCGCTCAATCCCTCTTAGGGGTGGTAGTCCATCTGGAAACTCCCTTGGAAAGACCTCCTTGTACCTCAAAATCAAAGGCTCAAACTCTGCTGGCAACTTGGAGCCTTCCCCTTCTGCAATTTCCTTAGACAACAGGATGATTACAGGTTGTGCTTGCTTCATTTCTTTAATCATGGCTGCCTATGATAAGAACAGTACTCCATTGACCTCCTCTGGCATATTGGGACTCCTATAATTCCTCTGGTTGGGTGGTAGAGGTGTCAAGGTTACCTTCCTTCCTCCATGCCTGAGCTATAAGTGTTATCCCTTCCCTAGTGAGTTGTATTTCTGTCAAACTCCCAAGGCCTCCCTAGCAGAAGATGGCAGACATCCATTGGCACTACATCACATAATACTTCATCCTTGTATACTTTTCTAATAGAGAAGGGGACTAAGCATTGCCTATCAACCCTCACCTCAGCCCTATTGTTAAGCCATCTCAGTTTGTAGGGGTGTGGATGTTCTTGAGTAACCACGCTTAGTTTGTTCACTAGGGTGATGGAAGACACATTAGTACAACTTCCTCCATCAATTATCAGGTTACAGACCCTCTCTTGAATGGTGTATCTACTCCTGAATATCAAAGACCGCTGATCATCCTCCAGTGGGGCATGTTGAGAGTGCATGACCCTCCATAGGACCAAGTTATGGCCTGTATCAGGGTGAGCCATGACCAAGTTCTGCATTGGCTCTTCCTCAGCTGTCACCTCCTCTAACACCATACTTTCATCAACCTCATACTCAACCAGTCCTTCCCTCTCCCATTCTTCTACCTCCATGAGTGTCATGGCTCTTTTAGAAGGACAGTCCTTCCTAAAGTGGTCATAGCCCTGACACTGGAAACACCTGATCTTGTTCTCAGTTGGGGTCGGGTTAGGTTTAGTGTTCACAACTCCTTTTCCGTTGTCTGTGGTTGATTAGGCTGTTGTCTTAGGGGCTTCCCCTATTCTAACAGCACTGTAAGGTTTGTACACATGTCTGGTTGTAGGTTTAGACACAGTTGGTTTGGTCTTGCCCATCTTCTCAACCCTCAATGCTAGGTTGACAACATCATCATAGGACCATAGGGGTTGCATTCTGACCCTAGCAGCAATGCTTCTATCTAGACCCTCTAAGAATCTGGCAATCCTTTGCTCAGGTTTCTCATTGACCTGACACTGGAGAGTCAATTGTTCAAAGTCCCTTAGGTATGCTTCTACATGTCTCTCCTCTTGTTTTAATTTAGACAGTTTGATGAACGGTTCTTGGGAGTAGTCTTTGGTTACAAACTTACTAAGCATTTTCTTTTTAAGTTTTGACCAAGACCTAAGGGGTTCTTTCCCTTCCTTAATTCTTTGGTGTTTCAAATTATCAAACCGTAAGGATGCATAACCTTTTAGCCTTAACACAGCAACTTTAAAAGACTTAACATCAGTGTATCCTTTGTATTCAAACACCTTTTCAACATCCCTAATCCATTCTAGTAGATCATCAGGATTCAAACTACCAGAAAATTCAGGAATTTCTACCTTGAGATGCATGTCAGTGTGATCTGGAATCTCCTCATAAGTACTGTTGCTTTCCCCTGAATCTGATCCTTCTTCCTTCTGCAGGGGCTATCCTCTTCCTATGCCCATCTGCCCACGACCTCTGCCTCTGCCTCTAGGGGGTGGTATTACTCTCACAGGGTGTGTGATGTTCTCCATGATAGTGTTCAAGGCAGCCAGCACTACATTGACAGTGCCTGCTAACTTATCCACCTTGCCTTCAATACCGGCAAGCCTCTCTTCACTCATTGGGATTTTTTTTGTATTTTTGTTGTAGTTAGGGTAATAATGACCTCACAACCAAAGCTCTGATGCCAGAATTGCAGTGATATTGTAGGGGTATGTGTGGATTTGGACACAAGATGACTCTCAGACTCAATACAAACACAAAGATATGAATGCCACCCAAACCCCACAGCTTAACACAGGGATTTAGACAACAAACTAGACTGACTAAACCTACTTACCACAGCCTAGCACAAGTAAGTAACCTTAAGCCAAACAACAAGCAAACAACCCACAGTCTAAGCACAGGGAAGTTCAACTTGCCACAGACTTTGATCAACACCCACAGCCTAGCACAGGATGTTACCAGGCCTGACTCTCAACTACAGCAATGCACAAGTTGAAAAGATTTTTGAAATGAGAAGAATTCTCAGATTTTCATTCAAACATAAACTGTCTTTTACAAAAGAGCAAGGGTCCTTTATATAGGCCTCAATGTTGATCTAATACAACCCTAGAATCTCATCTAAGGGCCAAGATTAACTATTGAAATACAACAAAATGCTGGCAATACAAAATGAAAAATAGTAAAACAGACAAAAGTGCAGACATATGGCAGTGACATGCTTCAGGTAGTGTTGGTGCTTGGTGTTGGCTTGGAGCTTGTGGACGAAGCTCATTAATGCCTCCTTGACCTTCGTCTGCTGGCTTTCTAAGACTAGCTAAGACAATCAAAAGACTTTTGGAGATGGTCTTTCAATGCTAACCAAAAGTGGAAAAAACTGCTTTATGCTTTTCTGCTTTTTACTGAATTTGATTTGGATTTTTAAGGTAGTTGTGTTGTGATTTGAGACTGGTTCCCTAGGACTTTTTTGGACCTAGGTGGGTAAGGTTTTAGCTGGGCCTGGTGGTAGCTGGTGGTTCACGGTGTGGTGGTAGTTGTGCCTCCCCCAAGTGGCTACTCATGGATGGTTTTGTAGGGTTTTGTTTTGATGTTGGTGGGTCTGTCTCTGACTTGTTGTGGCCATGATGACTTCCCTTGTCTGCCCATGCCCTGCCCCATGGCTGACCCCTGAGTATCAACATAATCCCCCCATTGGCTAGTCGATCTAAATTCCAAGTCTCTTTGATCGGAATGAATCTAGCACTCTTGGCCAAACGATCAACAATAACTCAAACTGCATCTTTACTTCCAACGGTCCTTGGCAAGGCCATGACAAAATCCATAAAAATAGATTCCCATTTCCATAGCGGAATATCCAAAGGTTGTAGCAATCCACCGGGCCTCTTATGTTCGATTTTCAGTTGTTGGCAAGTAAGACATTTTATCACCAAAATTGTAGCTTCAAGTCTTTATACATTTTATCACCTCCGGGGTGGATAGAATAAGGAGAAAGGTGAGCTTCATCAAGAACTCGCTTTCTCAAGTGAAGAGCATTAGGTACGAACAAACGGTCATGGAGTCGAAGAACACCCTTGTAATAAATCTTGAAGTGTTTAGCTTTTCCTTCTAGAAGCTTGGCTTGAATAGACTTGTAGGTCGGATCATCAACTTGGCTTTCGCGGATATCGTGGAGAAAAACGGGTTCGGCAACCATAGCACCAACATAAACAAACCCGGTTCCACGAATTCCAACTTCAACTTTTGAAACTCGGCAGAAAGATCATCGGGTAATACCCACATAGCATTCAAGGCATAATAAGATTTCCTACTAAGAGCATCGGCAACAACATTTGCCTTCCCTTCATGGTATAACAACTCAAAATCATAGTCATTCACCAATTCTAACCATCTCCTTTGTCTCATATTCAACTCTTTTTGAGTAAATATGTACTTCAAACTCTTGTGATCGGTAAATATGCGACAATGAACACGAATAAGATATTGTCTCCACACTTTCAAGGCATGAACAACGGCGGCTAATTCCAAATCATGAGTAGGGTAGTTCACTTCATGAAATCTCAACTGTCTTGAGGCATAAGCAACCACTTTCCTACTTTGCATAAGTACACAACCCAATCCCATCTTGGAAGCATCACAATAGACATCAAAGTCTACACCATCTTCTGGTAAAGTCAACACCGGGGCGATAGTTAACGTTTTCTTTAACTCTTGAAAAGCGGCTTCACAAGCTTTATTCCATACGAACTTGGTTACTTTCTTCAATAATTGAGTAATCGGTCTAGCAAGCTTTGAGAAATCTTTGACAAATCTACGGTAGTAACCAGCTAAACCAAGAAAACTTCGGACTTCTCTAACATCGGTCGGACTCTTCCAATCAACCACACCTTCAATTTTAGAAGGGTATACCATCACACCTTCTTTAGAAATTACATGTCCAAGAAAGGACACTTTAGGTAACCAAAATTCACACGTGGAGAATTTGTCAAACCACTTTTGACGACGAAGGACACCCAAAATAGTCCTAAGATGAATAGCATGCTCTTCTTCAGTCTTGGAGAAAATAAGGATGTCGTCGATGAACACCACTACACACTTGTCAAGATACTCACTAAATGTGCGGTTCATTTGATCCATAAAAATAGCGGGACCATTAGTCAATCCAAATGGCATCACCTTGAACTCAAAGTGACCATACCTTGTACTAAAAGCGGTCTTCGGTATATCGGCATCACGAACGGGAATTTGGTGATAACCGGATCTCAAATCAATCTTGGAAAAAGTAGAAGCACCCTTTAGTTGATCAAACAAATCTTCAATTCTTGGCAAAGGATACCTATTCTTGATTGTAACTCGGTTCAACTCATGGTAGTCATTACAAAGTCTCATGGAACCATCTTTCTTCTTCACAAAGAGAACGGGAGCACCCCAAGGCGATGAACTTGGTCAAATGAAACCTTTTTCAATCATATCATCAAGTTGCTTCCTTAACTCTTTCAATTCGGTTGGAGCCATACGGTATGGAGCTTTAGCTATAAGTCCGGATCCAGGTACAAGATCAATGGAAAACTCAACATCACGCTCGAAAGGGATCCCGAGCAAGTTTTCGGGGAATACATCAACGAAGTCACAAACTATACGTACATCTTCAATCTTTGGTAAGGAGGTAGTTTTAGAAGTCATAATACACAAAAACGCTTGGTGACCCTTGAAAGTCCATAGACCTTAATTAGACTCCTCTAATTAGTTACTAAATTACTTGTTAATTTAGTATTTAATGATCTATGTAACATGCATGCAAATATAAAGACATTGATATAAAAAGAAGAATTTTCCTCACATTGATATGGAAATAAAATGGGCACAACAAGAACTCCTTCTTGTTGTTCTTGAGCTATTAATATGGATGAATAATAATAATCTCCTAACTAGAAGACCTCCTTCAACATGCACCAAGATGATACCAAATAATCTACCCTTATTATTAACTAGATAATAAGATAGATATTATACTACTAATATTAGAATATATTACTACACTAGTAATACTTAGTAAATATTAGTATTTGAGAGTTTTTAGTGAGAAGAAGGTTTTTGAGAGATGTAGGAAAAACAAGCAAGAATTGAACAAATAAAATGAACAACCATATTGCCCTTTTATAGGCAATATGGCCGGTCATGGTGAGCCAAAAATGGCTCTTATTTTGCTTATTTTAATCACATGCAAAGTGGTAGAGTGTAGTGTTGAATGAAATGATTTTAGGTTACTATTCATGTCATAATCACATGTGACTTGTGAGCATGAACAAAAGCAACCATCATCACCTCACCACTACTCTCTTGACCGGCCATGTGAGGCCATATTTGGTATATTTTGATTTTTGATATTTGTCCCACAAATACTTATTAATCATATGCTTAATTATCTTATATAATTAAGTGTTAATTTGATCATATAACAATTATATGACACAAATTAAATAAATAATATGTACTTAACATTTTAAGTAATATTTTACCATTATATCAATATATAATGGGTCCCACAATGCTTAGTTAATTTATTTTACAACTCCTTGTAAATATAATTAACTAATTACCTCTATCTCAAAACCTCAACTAATTTAGTAATTTAACGATTAATTACTAAGTTAAATCTTATTTAATCGTATTAAAATAAGATATAAATTTATTAGTCAATTATCGCATAATTGAAAAATAAACTTAATCGAATTTGAGTTCTTAACTCAATTTCTAACAATTAACTCTCGTACATATCGAATATATGTAATTGACTAATTAACTATATCATATACAAATAATTAGTTAATATTTGGATTTCATCCTTTAGGTGTGATCGAAAGGGATCAGTTGATCACCGCCACCATACGACAATAACGTCAAACTCTAGTCAGCCAACCGTTATGGATTTACGTTAATCAACTGACTAATCATATATATACTCAATAAATATCCCAATTATATTCCTTAATAAGATTTATTATGTGGCGCACTATTGTGGAGGACACCTACTCCAACAATCTCCCACTTGTCTGACACTAGTGTGCGTCACCAATTCTCTTGTCTCTTTATCACATCTCCCACTCAACGCTAGGTATCTTTCAGGTCGCACTTGCGATTGATTATATCTACAGTGATTTTGTCGATAGGGAGAGTAACTGTCTGACCGGAAAATCTACCATAGATCTCTTTCCGAGCGTGGCCACGCATTTACAGGAACTTCTCCTCGAGTGGCCTAAAGATGTTTTTACCCAACGTGGGTGGAGAATTCCTGTTGATTCATCTACTCTGTATGATGCAGATCACCATTATCCAGAAGATGTCCATCAGCCTCCTTTTACGGCACGACCTAGAACATCAACCAAAACCAATCGGAAACTGCACCGACTCAGATAGACGGTTGCCAGTCAAAAGAATCAACTCATAGGAATAAGATAGAAGACCCTGCCACAACCAGGCATCAAATAATTTGATTTAAGGGTCTCTACAATGTCACTCTCCGACAGAGTGTCATACAATCTGTCTATGTAAACGACCAGTCATCTCCATGACCCCATGGTGCTGAACATCCCATCGATCGACTTACAATCTAGTCACTTCGAGACGTCACCTCATTGAGTGACAAGGGACAAAATACTAAGTCCGTCCTATTCACTTGAATAGGGTCCAACATTGTCTTACAATCTATTCGGATAAACAAAGTATTAAATTTAGTCAAACTAAATAAAAGAGTTTAAAATGAAACTCGAACAATGAATGCAATTATCATATATGAAATAACTAATACAACATTCAATTATTACATATTACATAATCTAAAGGAATTCTGGTACACGTCTCAATCCCATTGTGACGACATGACCATCATGCTTAGCCTTTGACAAAGGCTTGGTTAAAGGATCAGCAATGTTGTCATCTGTCCCAACCTTACAAATGTCAATTTCCGTTCTGTCCACGTAATCTCTAATTACATGATATTTCCTAAGTACATGTCTAGACTTGTTACTAGACTTGGGCTCTTTTGCTTGAAAAATAGCCCCACTGTTATCACAATAAATTGTGATAGGATCTTTGGCAGTAAGGACTACTGTTAGTCCTTCCAAAAATTGCCGAATCCATACAGCTTCCTTTGCAGCTTCAGACGCTGCAAGGTACTCTGCTTCTGTTGTAGAATCCGCTGTAACGCTTTGCTTGAAACTCTTCCAGCAAACAGCTCCTCCATTCATCATATAAACGTAGCCGGATTGGGATTTCATATCATCCCTATCTGTTTGGAAACTGGCATCTGTGTAACCCTTTACACGTAACTCAGTCTCGCCTCCAAACACTAAGAACGAATCCTTGGTCCTTCTCAAGTACTTAAGGATGTTCTTTACGGCTATCCAGTGACTCTCACCTGGATTTGCTTGGTAACGACTTGTCATGCTCAAAGCATATGCAACATCGGGACGAGTGCACATCATAGCATACATAAATTATCCAACAGCAGATGCATAAGGGATCAATTTCATGCGTTCAATCTCCTCGGGTTTCGTAGGGCACTCTGACTTGCTCAAAGTGATCCCACTTCCCATAGGAAGAAAGCCTCTCTTATAGTCTTTCATGTTGAACCGATCAAGAATCTTATCAATATAAGTTTCTTGACTTAATGCTAGTATCCTTTTAGATCTATCTCTATAGATCCGGATACCTAAGATGCGTTGGGCCTCTCCTAAGTCTTTCATTTGGAAATGTATCCCTCGCCACTCCTTCACAGAAGTGAGCATTGGAATATCATTCCGAATGAGTAATATGTCATCTACATACAAGACTAGAAAAGTTACTTTACTCCCACTAAACTTTATGTATAAACACGGTTCCTCGACACTTCGAGTGAAACCATTTTGTTTAATTACATGATCGAAATGATGATTCCAACTCCTGGATGCTTGTTTAAGACCATAGATGGATCTCTTAAGTTTGCATACCTTCTTAGGGTTTGATGGATCCACAAAACCTTCAGGTTGTGTCATGCACACTTCCTCTTCTAGAATCCCATTCAAGAAGGCGGTTTTGACATCCATTTGCCAAATCTCATAATTATGAAATGCGGCAACCGCTAAGATAATCCTTATGGATCAAAGCATGGCGACTGGGGCGAATGTTTCGTCATAGTGAAGACCATGAACTTGGGTGAAACCTTTTGACACCAATCTCGCTTTGTAAACATCATTATGTTTATCTATGCCACTTTTGATCTTATAGATCCACTTACACTGAAGAGGTCTCACCTCTTTAGGTAAATCAAGAAAGTCCCATACTTGATTGTCGTACATAGAATCCATTTCGGATTGCATGGCTCCTAGCCATAGCTTTGAGTCGGGACTACAAATGGCTGCTTTATAGGTAGTAGGTTCGTTACTTTCAAAAAGTAGCAAATTATAGTCATCACCTTCCTCTATAATACCAAGGTATCTATTAGGTTGATGACTAATTCTGCTTGACCTCCTAGGTTCCGAAGGAATAATGACCGTGTTAGATGAAGAGGGAACGTTTTCCTCATTATCCTTTTCGGTTTGTGGCTCTTGGACTTCATCAAGTTCAAATTTTCTCCCACTCTGTCTTTTAAAATCATTTTCTAAAAAGACTGCATCACGAGACACAAACACTTTGTCCTCGTGTTTATTGTAGAAGTGATAAGCACGTGATTCCTTTGGATATCCTACAAACAGACATTTTTCAGTTTATCGTCAGACTTATTCTTAACAAAGGCCTCGCATCCCCAAATTCTCATAAACGACAAATAAGGGACTTTCCCTGTCCATATCTCATATGGACTATTGTTTGCCGCTTTAGTCGGGCCTTGATTTAGTGAAAATATTGCAGATAAGATAGCAAAACCCCAAAAATAATCAGGAAGCTCTGTCAGACTCATCATAGATCGAACCATATCTAATAAAGTTCAATTTCTCCTTTCGGACACACCATTTAATTGAGGTGTTCCAGGAGGAGTCCATTGTGATACTATACCACAATCTTTTAGGTGTGAATCAAATTCATTGTTCCAGTATTCACCACCACGATCGGATCGTAGGGCTTTAATCTTTTTATTCAATTGGTTTTCTACTTCATTTTGAAATTCTTTGAATTTTTCAAAAGCATCACTTTTATGCCTCATCAAGTAGACATATCCATATCTACTCAAGTCGTCGGTAAAAGTAATGAAGTAGTGATAACCACCTCTAGCTTGGATAGTCATTGGACCGCATACATCCGTATGTATAAGTCCTAATACTTCACTTGCTCGTGTCCCTTTTCCCGTAAAAGGAGCACGAGTCATCTTGCCTAGAAGACAAGATTCGCATACACCATAAGATTCGTAATCGAATGGTTTGAGTACTTTAGATGAAACAAGTCTCTTTATGCGTCGTTGTTTATGTGCCCTAAACGACAATGCCAAAGGTATGATTGATTAGGTTCACCTGTTTTGAGCTTCTTGTTTTCTACATGATAGACCTCTTTTGCAATATCTAGAACATAAATACCTCCAATAGAAATGGCCTCGCCATAAACCATTTCATTTAAAGAAAAAGTACAACGATTGTTCTTAATACAAAATGAAAATCCTTCCATGTCTAACACGGAAATGGAGATAATGTTCTTGGTAAGAATTGGTACATAATAACAATTATTTAAATACAACTCTAAACCATTAGGCAAAAGAAGAACGTAGGTGCCCACGGAAACTGCGGCTACCTTAGCTGCATTTCTCATGCGCAGGTCCACGTCACCCTTGGCTAGTGCTTGCGCGTCCCTCAGCCCGTGTACATGATTACAAAGGTGAGAACCACAACTGGTATCAAATACCCAAGAAGATGTACTAGCAAAGTTAATATCTATCATAAAGAGTGATGAAAGAATTTTACCTGACGTTGTCACACAACCGTCTTTCTTGTCTTTCAAGTATTTGGGGCAATTGCGTTTCCAATGCCCTTTGCCATTACAATAATAGCAATCCGCCTCTGCGTGTTTGTTGACCTTGGGTTTGGACTTATAAAAGACCATACCCTTTCCCTTGCCGACCTTTTTGAAAAGAGTCTTACCCTTTCCCTTGTCCTTTCTCACCCCAAGGTTCATGTTCTTCATTTTCATGGAAAGAACGTCCTTAGGTTCACTCCCACTAGACTCCATGTCCCTCTCCGCTTGGGTGAGGAGTGCATGGCGTTCATGGAAACTCTTGTCGATGCCATTCATGTTATAGTTCACCCTAAATTGGGTGAACTTAGGTGTGAGTGAATAAAGGATCTTACCCACCACCAATTGCTTCGGAATTTTGCACCCTAGACGCTCTAAGGTGTCCGCGTGCTCAACCATTTTGAGCACGTGTGGGCCAACCTTTTGGCCCCTTTGAAGTTTAGTGTCAAAGAATTTTGTAGCCGCCTCATATTGGAAAATTTGAGGGGCTTGCGAAAACATTGACGTGATCCTCGTGAATATCGCATATGCATCGAGTGATATCAATTGGAGTTTGAGTTTGGGTGAGATTGACCAAATCAAGACATTCTTGACGTCATTTGCAACCTTCAAATAAAGGTCATATTCAGCCCAAACCACCGCGGACGATCTAGGCGCGGGTTCGGTGGGGTGTTCTTCGACCAAGTAGCGAAGCACGTTATCGGATAACGCGGCGCTCTTGACCGTTGACTCCCATTTAACGAAGTAACTTCCGTCATCTTTTAGGACACACTTGTACATGACGGATCTCAACCATGAGTCCTTACCCAAGGTTGCGTTGTTTGATAAAGTTGACATTGTGCGAATATGGTTACTACAACTAAAAGAAATATATAAACATTCATTGTTAATTTACTTGAAAAACATTTTAACAAGTTTAGCATTTATATAATGACCTCTCACTAAATTATATAAATGATTCCAAGACCCATCTTTAAATAAAAATAGTCATCGCATGCTATCTTTATCTAGAAATGGTAAGTCATAACTTGACTAATTCTACCCTTAGAACTCTTTGTTGACGGATTTCAACTAAATCCATCTCCTAATCCCAAGATAACGCTTATCTCGTTGAGACCAATCCAATTTTAGCTTGTGATCGTATCACCCTACTTACCCGAGGTAAAAAGGGACCCACGAGCGTGGTACCCCTAATGAATACGGGATTCATAGGTGTTACTAATTGGTAAGGCTAATCTCAATTTTTTTAAACATGTGAGAGATCTTGTCAATTTAGTTATTAATTCCCTATAAGTGAACTAAGTCGGTGAATTGTGAATAACGTTGAATTGACAATAACGGAAAATAAAATGCATGTGCGACGATTTTGGCATGAGCGGAAATAAAGCAAGCAACCAAGCAACGATAAAATCCTAGTATGGCCACCTAGCTAATCAAATTAACTAGATAATTACAAATTCGGAAACCAACTCCTTGGTCCCTTGCCTCTTCACTTGGAACAACTTCCAAAATGGCACCGTCTTGAGGGAGTCACCGGTCTTCAAAAAAATAATTACAAATATAAAAATATACAAATTCCTATTATACATTTATTCTATAAAATGAAATTATTAAATTATACAAACCGGCAATACGAGATCGCAATAAAATTACAACCAAACCGTCATTCCCTTTCAATACGGGTAATAACAATTAAAAATAACTAGGCCATACTAGGTAAAAAAATTGCATAAATTATTAAATAAATGACATTCATTCATTAAACCATAAATAAAATAAATTGCTGCAAAAACTATGCCAAAATCGCCCTAAATACATTCATGCTCATTGTAGCTCGATTTTACGGGATTTGTTGATTTTTATCCTTTAAAAATCAATATCAACATTTAATCTCATTTAAATTCAAACTAATTAACTAAACTGTTTTAGAACTCAAAATTAGTCCCTACTAATTTTGTTGGTCATTAATTATATGGATTTGATTTCATTTTCTAAATATTACGGTTTAATCATAACAATTATGAAATAAAACCAAAATAAAATATAAACATCATAAAATTTTGAAACCAAAAATTTTGTACATTCTGGAAAATTTACAAGAGCTCTAAAAATAAAAAACATTTGCTCAAAAAATTTAAATTAATTTTATGAACAAATAACATAGTATTTAATGGTTTTATCAAATAAAAATCATTAAATATAGTAAAACAGTGAAACAAATTATTAAATTTAACCAAGAGTATCAACATCAGAATGAAAAATGTACCAAAAATTTTCAAGACCAGAAAAGGAATTTTCAATTTTTTGAACATTATAATCTCATAGTATCGACTTTTATCAGATAAAAATAAATAAACATTCAATACTTAATTAAAAGTCACGAAATTTTACATAAAATATGTAAGACATGCATGTGAGATCATATTAAAATTTCATGGCCAGAATCAACATGCAATTAGTTTTAGTTAACTTTTAACTCATAAAATGCATGTTAACTCGGTTTAAAAGCCAAAAATCAAAATAATATGCAAATCAATCCCTATAATCACGAAATTTGACCACAAACATTTTGCGTTCAGTAGGTATACATGTACCAAAACATTTTGTCAGAATCGTATTTTAACTTAAATTTTTGATTTATTAGTTATCTTATAACTTTAATAAAAATGTCCAAAATGAACATGCATGCTACAAGCTAGCTCTGATACCACATGAAAGTCCATAGACCTTAATTAGACTCCTCTAATTAGTTACTAAATTACTTGTTAATTTAGTATTTAATGATCTATGTAACATGCATGCAAATATAAAGACATTTATAGAAAAAGAAGAAATTTCCTCACATTGATATGGAAATAAAATGGGCGGCACAACAAGAACTCCTTCTTGTTGTTCTTGAGCTATTAATATGGATGAATAATAATAATATCCAAACTAGAAGACCTTCTTCAAGATGCACCAAGATGATACCAAATAATCTACCCTTATTATTAACTAGATAATAAGATATATTTTATACTACTAATATTAGAATATATTAATACACTAGTAATACTTAGTAAATATTAGTATTATGAGACTCTTAGTGAGAAGAAGGGTTTTAGAGAGATGTACGAAAAACAAGCAAGAATTGAACAAATAAAATGAACTACCATATTGCCCTTTTATAGGCAATATGGCCGGTCATGGTGAGCCAAAAATGGCTCTTATTTTGCTTATTTTAATCACATGCAAAGTGGTAGAGTGTAGTGTTGAATGAAATGATTTTTGGTTACTATTCATGTCATAATCACATGTGACTTGTGAGCATGAACAAAAGCAACCATCATCACCTCACCACTACTCTCTTGACCGGCCATGTGAGGCCATATTTGGTCTATTTTGATTTTTGATATTTGTCCCACAAATACTTATTAATCATATGCTTAATTATCTTTTATAATTAAGTGTTAATTTGATCATATAACAATTATATGACACAAATAAATAAATAATATGTACTTAACATTTTAAGTAATATTTTACCATTATATCAATATATAATGGGTCCCACAATGCTTAGTTAATTTATTTTACAACTCCTTGTAAATATAATTAACTAATTACCTCTATCTCAAAACCTCAACTAATTTAGTAATTTAACGATTAATTACTAAGTTAAATCTTATTTAATCGTATTAAAATAAGATATAAATTTATTAGTCAATTATCGCATAATTGAAAAATAAGCTTAATCGAATTTGAGTTCTTAACTCAATTTCTAACAATTAACTCTCGTACATATCGAATATATGTAATTGACTAATTAACTGTATCATATACAAATAATTAGTTAATATTTGGATTTCATCCTTTAGGTGTGACCGAAAGGGATCAGTTGATCACCGCCGTCATACGACAATAACGTCAAACTCTAGTCAGTCAACCGTTATTGATTTACGTTAATCAACTGACTAATCGTATATATAGTCAAAAAATATCCCAATTATATTCCTTAATAAGATTTATTATGTGGCGCACTATTGTGGAGGACACCTACTCCAACAACCCTTTCTTACCATACTCACCAACTTCATTGCAGAAATCAAAGACACACCCATTCGGGAATGAGATCCCTTATAGGTTGTTCTAACTCCTAAAGGACTCTTTAAATAAATCTTTTGATCTCTACACTCGAATCTAGCATGGTACAACGCTAACCAATCAATACCTAGAATTACATTGAACTCTTCTAGAGGAAACTTAAGGAGATTAGCGGGAAAGATAGTACCCGCAATAGAAATAGGAACATTAGGATAAAGAGTAGAACATGAGATAATTTCTCCGGATGGTAAGGAAATGGAAGTATCCGCACCAGAAGTAGGTTCGATAGATAACTTATCAACATAACTTGAAGACACAAAGGACATAGAAGCACCGATATCAAATAGAATAAGACACGGTTGCTCTAAGATTGAGAACATACACGTAATTATCTCCGGATGAGCATCGGCTTCGGCTCGGCTTAGAACGAAGATAGATCCCTTGGGTTTGGCAATTGGAGGGGGCAACTTCCGATCGGGGCAATCATCATAACGGTGACCACTCTTTTGGCAAAAGAAGCAAACATACGGTCGGTTGAAGCATCTTACACCGGGGTGGCGTGGAAGTCTACAACGGTTACAAAAGCGACCTTTAGCTTGAGCTTGAGCTTGAGGGGGATCATAAGGTTTATGAGCCACGTTAGAAGTAGCTCAAGGAATGAAAGGAGTCCTTGGATTTGTATTTGGAGGAGGGTTGAATCTCCTCTTGTTAGCATAAGCATTGGAAGACGAAGGAGTAAACGTCCTTTTTCCATAGAATTTTGGCCTAGGTGCGAAGGAAGGAGGGGGATTCTTCATCATAGCTTCATCCTTGATGGCCTTCATGGAGTTCTTGGCCCAAAGGGCATCATCATACAACTCTCTAAAAGAGGTAGAATTCCTCCTTACTTTGCTTTGGAGCAAAGCACTAAGCTTATTACGGTAGTAAAAAGCTCGTTCTTCATCATCCTTGATGACCCTCGGTGCAAAGTGAGCAAGCTTGTTGAATTGAGTGGTGAAGTCTTGAGCCGTCAAGTCACCTTGCTTGAAATTAATGAATTCCTTGAGCCTTTGTTGCTTGAGCTCCTTGGGATAAAATCGGCCTTCAACAAGAGCTTTGAAACAATCTCAATTGAAATCTGCTTCAAGAGTAGCGGTGGCATTAGTAATCGCCCACCAATTGTCGGCTTCCCTTACAAGGAAGTGCTTAGCAATCCTCACCTTGTCCTCATCACGGACTTGGTACAAGTCGAATTGCTTTTCCATCTCCCGAAACCACTCCGAAAGCTCGGTAGGGTCCGGTTCTCCACCATACGGCGTGATCTTGCTCCTAGCAATTTGGCTAGCCACCCAAGCATAGCCTCCTTGGTGATTGTCTTCTCTACGAGGAGGGACTTGCTCGGCGTGAGCATTAGCCGCATCTTGTTGGTTCTTTAACACTTGTGTAAGAGCTTCTAGCATAACATTCTCTACCAGTCGAGGTCTAACCATCTTCATAAGAACAAAAAAAAAACAAGTTAATCCTAACACTTAGCATAAACAAAGAGACTACCAAGTAAAATCCTTAATTTCTACCCATCTCTCGTTTATTATTTCAAGGTCAAGTAATTTAAGTTTAGGTTCACATGTGTGCGTCGGGAGCGTCATAGGCTCTGATCCCAACTGTGACAACCCTCGTGATAGCGGAAATAAAACATAACAAGCATGCAATTTATATAGCGGAAAATATGGTATTTTTAAAACCTTTTTACATGCCAAAATAAAAGTACGTGGAATGTCAAATAAATACAAACTGAAGTAGAACATACTACAAAGAGACGTAGTCTCTCAAAACGTTATCAAACATCAAAGTTATTAGCAAACTAGCTAAGAAACGTCTAGGGGTGAATCGTCGAGGCCAACCCCCGCTAGCTCACACCCGAACCCAAAAACAACTAGCAAAGTCCATCCAATCAAGCAACCTGTTCATCCATGAAAAACATGAACGTCACAGTCAGTGGGGAGTAACTCCGGGTTCTCCCAGCCATATCACAAATAACATACTTAAACGGAATTACATAAGTAGAAGCATGCATATATAAATATACTTGTGAATTACGAGAAGGATAAATAGGCATTTCAATATTTAAGATATAGGCACATGAAGTACAAAACCGTAACATCATATTATAGATAGACTCAGGGAAGACACCCTTAGGCAACTATATACTCACTAGGGCTTGCATCTCACCGGTAGCGGCATATACTTGATAAGATTGAGACTCGACATATAAACCACGCCAAGTCATCCAACGGTCACAAGTAATCAACATATAATCATCCATCCAAACGTACGAATACGTTGACAACATCTCACACGGTAAATGACACGCACTAGCACCATGTACATAGCCGTTATGATTAAAATCGCATCCACGGGATAAACATTTCCCTGAGCGCATACACGATTAACATTTCATATATGTAGACTCAATTCCTCCTTCTAGGACGAATATATAAATACCTGATCCTAGTCTAAACCTGGCCAGACTCTCGAAATAACATTTTCCGATTCGACATGCGATAAACATTTCGCATCCAAGACTCGGTCAAACATAGAAGCCGAGTACCCCAAATTCGGTCAACCTTCACAAAAGAGGGGGAAAGGGCACAAGCATCATAAACAAGTGGTACGCTACATGCAATGACACCACCTCGCAAGTATACAACATTTGACGGCCGGGTCGATCAACGCAAAGCGTTCGCCTCCCAACAACGTCGTCATATGCCCACTAAAATATGCATTTAAGCATTAAGGATACAACTTCTCGTTCCGACATTCCAGCCTTACGATCAAGGAGGTAGCCGGGGAATGAGAGTTCAAAGCACTTAACAATTAGTGCTCAAATCATAACATATGTAAAACCGACTCAAAGTAGAATATATCAAAAACCGTCACAAAACATGCGATACAAGCGAATGTGCAACAGGAGTTAAGGCATGGGTCACTCAATTTTTGCTCCAACATAGGGACCATCACATTTGCCATTGATCACATATGAAATACAAGACCAAGTGAAGCTAAATGAGTTCAAAACATGGCATGCTAAACAATTCAGAACAGTCCCAATACTTTCAGAATTGGGTCAACTTCCATAACTCATATCTTGAGTTCTACATGGTGGGAATTTGCGTTCCTTATATTTTTGGATTCTTGAAAGAGTCCTCTTTCATATGGGATTAAAATCATCAAGTTTCATCAAGTGGATTTTGCACAGGAGACCTTCAAAGAATGGCATACATGATGCATCTCGTTTTTTGATAAAATGCCTTGTCAACACTCAAGGCTGAATAACTCAACATTGGCTGGATATATTTGGTTGATTCCTTTTGGATATGAAACCTAACCTTATTAGCTTTCATTTGAGTCATTATGGGAATTTTTAATCAACCTTATGAAGGCGATATGATTTGTTGAAGTTCATGCCGATGTACAGGAAAACTGCAGGATATTCAGAATTGACCTGTTGTCACTCAAAGGCTTATAACTGAAGTTCCAGGAATTGTTTTTGCATGATGCCAAATACAGAAGGAATCTCACTCATATAGCTTCAATTTGGCTACTTATGGGTCTCCTAATTCTATCTGTGCTGGAAACTAGAGCCTCTCCCTGAATGCTGAACTATTACAGCACATGCTATCAGTGACCTGTTTGTACTCAAACCTCAATATCTAATGTTCCAGATATAATTTGGGTCTGATTCTTTGTGACATGAAAGCTAACATCTATATATTCAAAATGAGATATCATGAGGTTCAAGATTCGTCCTAAGCTAAGAGTTATGAAGCCTAAAAGACAAGTCTGATTTCAGGACTGCTCCTGCAAGTCTGTTTTGGCAATTGTTGGCATCAAGTTCATTTCTGTCTTTCCAAATGCTTTGAGTGGCACGTCCAAGGTGGCTATTGAACCTAAAAGAGTCCTCATATCATGAAAATAAGAATTCCAAGCTTTGTTTCAGTTTGAAAGGACTTTTGCTTTGAGAAATACAAGCAACCAAGTCTGAATTTTCTGCAAGTGACATCTTGTGTTCCTCCTTTTGGATTGTTGCTCACTTTCCTGCTCTTACAGCTCCACCAACCCCAAGCCTCGACAAGGACTGACTTCTAAGCTGTCTTTTGGAGTCCTTGAGCTGCAAGGACCTCACATACTCACATGACAAGGACTGACTTCTAAGCCATTGATCACATATGAAATACAAGACCAAGTGAAGCTAAATGAGTTCAAAACATGGCATGCTAAACAATTCAGAACAGTCCCAATACTTTCAGAATTGGGTCAACTTCCATAACTCATATCTTGAGTTCTACATGGTGGGAATTTGCGTTCCTTATATTTTTGGATTCTTGAAAGAGTCCTCTTTCATATGGGATTAAAATCATCAAGTTTCATCGAGTGGATGTTGCACAGAAGACCTTCAAAGAATGGCATACATGATGCATCTCGTTTTTTGATAAAATGCCTTGTCAACACTCAAGGCTGAATAGCTCAACATTGGCTGGATATATTTGGTTGATTCCTTTTGGATATGAAACCTAACCTTATTAGCTTTCATTTGAGTCATTATGGGAATTTTTAATCAACCTTATGAAGGCGATATGATTTGTTGAAGTTCATGCCGATGTACAGGAAAACTGCAGGATATTCAGAATTGACCTGTTGTCACTCAAAGGCTTATAACTGAAGTTCCAGGAATTGTTTTTGCATAATTCCAAATACAGAAGGAATCTAACTAATATAGCTTCAATTTGGCTACTTATGGGTCTCCTAATTCTATCTGTGCTGGAAACTAGAGCCTCTGCAAGATGCCCCTGAATGCTGAACTATTACAGCACATGCTATCAGTGACCTGTTTGTACTCAAACCTCAATATCTAAAGTTCCAGATATTATTTGGGTCTGATTCTTTGTGACATGAAAGCTAACATCTATATATTCAAAATGAGATATCATGAGGTTCAAGATTCGTCCTAAGCTAAGAGTTATGAAGCCTGAAAGACAAGTCTGATTTCAGGAATGCTCCTGCAAGTCTGTTTTGGCAGTTGTTGGCATCAAGTTCATTTCTGTCTTTCCAAATGCTTTGAGTGGCACGTCCAAGGTGGCTATTGAACCTAAAAGAGTCCTCATATCATGAAAATAAGAATTCCAAGCTTTGTTTCAGTTTGAAAGGACTTTTGCTTTGAGAAATACAAGCAACCAAGTCTGAATTTTCTGCAAGTGACATCTTGTGTTCCTCCTTTTGGATTGTTGCTGACTTTCCTGCTCTTACAGCTCCACCAACCCCAAGCCTCGACAAGGACTGACTTCTAAGATGTCTTTTGGAGTCCTTGAGCTGCAAGGACCTCACATACTCACATCACATGGCAACAAGAACAACCAACCATCTTATTACTTTATGCTTTATGCTTTTGTTTGCTAGCTTTTGTTATTCAAGTTGTGTAAGGAGTTGTAGCTGTTTATTTGTACTCTTTTGTAAGCCAATATTGGCCCTTAGATGAACTTGAACGATTGAGATGCAAACCCTTGGCCTATACAAGCCAAGCTACCTATTGTAAGCACACAGATTTAATTAATGAATGAAAATTTGAAACCTTTGTTTCTAATTTCTAAACTCATGGCTTTGTGCTTGAGTCCCTTCTTTGCTTAGTGCTAGAAGAGTGTTGAATGACTCTTTGCTGAGTTGCTGGAATCCTTCATCATAACCTCTATCCACTGGCTTTGTGCTTTGGAAGAGTACTATCTTGTTCTTATTTCATTTTCTTATAAAATTCAGAAACTTTCAACATAACAACAACTCCAATTCAAGTCCTTTGTGTCTTCCTTTGTGTTTGTGTCTCACAAGCAATAAAACCTACTAAAATCGCTCCTTTTCCTGATAATTTTCAGTGCAATTGGTTATCAGAGCTAGGATTAACATAAGTTCCATCTTATGTTAGTCTTGTGTTTCTTTTATTAAACTCTATAACCTGTTTTTCTAAGTTGATGCAATTCTGAAATTTTAATGGCTAAACCAGTAGCCAAGGGTGTTATCCCTTATATTCCATGTCCAAGAATGCTGCCTAGTTATGTTGACTCCATTCCCAAGTCCTTGGAAGATGCCAAGAAGAAGCTAGAGGCATTAACAAGAGCATCTAAAGTTCAAAAGGGCAGCAAAGTTGCAGCAGCTATATATGGAGTTCAGAACCATGCTAAACAATCATACTTACTTCACAATGAACTCAAACAGATGCATGGGTGTTGGGACTCATCTCCTGCCCTTGACGGCTTAGGTAAAGCCTCATTACTTCCAATCTTTGATGGTAGTGACAGTAGAACATTTGTATCTTGGTTGTATGATGTCGAATGTTATTTTAAGGACAAATGCTTTTCTGATGCTAGGAAGTATGAAATGGTTGTGCCATGATTAAAGGACTTTGCTTTGTTGTTGTATAAGACTTTTAACCTTTCAATAAAAATGAAAGGGAAAAGTAGGATAAAGTCTTGGATTAAACTTGATTCATGTTTGCGATCCACATTTCTTCCTTCTACTGTCATGAATGATTTATGGACTGAACTTAAAGCCCTTAAGCAAAATTCATTTTGTGTTCGTGAATATGCCAAGTTGTTTGAGGAATTACACTTTATTTGTGATATGAATGTTGAGATGGTGCAAAAGGGAGTCAGATTTTTCCATGGGTTGAAATATGAAATTTCACAATACATTGATTTGGAAATGGAATATACATTCGATGAAATGTATGATTTGGCTGTGTGTGTTCAGAGGAGGATAGTTAACAGTAGGGTGGATAAGGACTTGGTATGCAAAAACAGTTTAGCATGTGTGGAGGCTGTTTTGATTTAAATGGTGAAGATCAAGTTCTTAAGAAGCCTTGTATTGATGCTATGGTGGGGGACAATGTGTGTGTTGAACCTAAAATTCTAACAAATTTTGTTGTAAGTGTATGTGATATCCTTACACCCCCAAAGGAAGAGGAATCAGCCCACACACAATCTACACAAGTCCTTGTTGAAGAGAAAAGGTAAGAGGCTGAAATTAGTGTTTGCTCAAGCATTTACTTGAGTCCATTAGAGCAGTCCATAAACAAGACGTTGCAGCAACCTCTAAGCCTTAAGAGGGATGATTTCTTAAGCTCGTTTGAAGAAGAGATTTGTGGGGATTCTAGTAAGGTTGAAGCAACAAGAGGTACTTGTTCTGTTTCATGCTCAAAGGTACAAAATAACACCTATTGCATTCCTTGCTATAAGAAGTTCAAAACCAAAATCTTGGAAGGTGTTTGCTGTCATTTGGGTGTAGATATTTATGCATATGGGCTGCCTGTGCTTAGTAATGAGAGTATGGAGTGCACACAAGGATCTCTCAAGCTTGAACTATGTATCCTTCTAGTGCCTAGGCACTTTGTTTTATTATTTGATCCCGGAGGAGAACAAGTGAGGCTAAGATTATTGGAGAGCTTACTGCATGTATGTAGGGGAATCTGAAAATTTTGTTTTCACTTCAAAATTTGAGGACAAATTTTTTTCAACAAAGGGTGTTTGCAACAGGAGTTAAGGCATGGGTCACTCAATTTTTGCTCCAACATAGGGACCATCACATTTGCCATTGATCACATATGAAATACAAGACCAAGTGAAGCAAAATGAGTTCAAAACAAGGCATGCTAAACAATTCAGAACAGTCCCAATACTTTCAGAATTGGGTCAACTTCCATAACTCATATCTTGAGTTCTACATGGTGGGAATTTGAGTTCCTTATATTTATGGATTCTTGAAAGAGTCCTCTTTCATATGGGATTGGAATCATCAAGTTTTATCGAGTGGATTTTGCACAGGAGACCTTCAGAGACTGGCATACATGATGCATCTCGTTTTCTGACAAAATGACCTGTCAACACTCAAGGCTGAATAACACAACATTGGCTGGATATTTTTGGTTGCTTCCTTTTGGATATGAAATCTAACCTCATTAGATTTCATTTGAGTCATCATGGGAATTTTTACTCAACCTTATGAAGGAGATATGATTTTCTGAGGTTCATGCTGATGTACAGGAAAACTGCAGGATATTCAGAATTGACCTGTTGTCACTCAAAACCTTATAACTGAAGTTCCAGGAACTATTTTTGAATGATTCCAAATGCAGAAGGAAGCTAACTCACATAGCTTCAATTTGGCTACTCATGGGTCTCCTAATTCTATATGTGCTGGAAATTAGAGCCTCTGCAAGATGCCCCTGAATGCTGAACTATTACAGCACATGCTATCAGTGACCTGTTTGTACTCAAACCTCAATATCTAAAGTTCCAGATATAATTTGGATCTGATTCTTTGTGACATGAAAGATAACATCTATATATTCAAAATGAGATATCATGAGGATCAAGATTCGTCCTAAGCTAAGAGTTATGAAGCCTGAAAGACAAGTCTGATTTCAGGAATGCTCCTGAAAGTCTGCTTTGGCAGTTGTTGGCATCAAGTTCATTTCTGTCTTTCCAAATGCTTTGAGTGGCACGTCCAAGGTGGCTATTGAACCTAAAAGAGTCCTCCTATCATGAAAAGAAGAATTCCAAGCTTTGTTTCAGTTTGAAAGGACTTTTGCCTTGAGAAATACAAGCAACCAAGTCTGAATTTTCTGAAAGTGACATCTTGTGGTCCTCCTTTTGGATTGTTGCTCACTTTCCTGCTCTTACAGCTGCACCAACCCCAAGCCTCGACAAGGACTGACTTTTAAGCTGTCTTTTGGAGTCCTTGAGCTGCAAGGACATCACATACTCACATCACATGGCAAAAAGAACAACCAACCATCTTATTACTTTATGATTTATGCTTTTGTTTTCTAGCTTTTGTTATTCAATTTGTGTAAGGAGTTGTAGCTGTTTATTTGTACTCTTTTGTACGCTAATATTGGCCCTTAGATGAACTTGAATGATTGAGATGCAAACCCTTGGCCTATACAAGCCAAGCTACCTATTGTAAGCAAACAGATTTGATTAATGAATGAAAATTTGAACCCTTAGTTTCCAATTTCTAAACTCATGGCTTTGTGCTTGAGTCCCATATTTGCTTAGTGCTAGAAGAGTGTTGAATGACTCTTTGCTGAGTTGATGGAATCCTTCATCACAACCTCTATCTATTGGCTTTGTGCTTTGGAAGAGTACTATCTTGTTCTTATTTCATTTTCTTATAAAATTCAGAAACTTTCAACATAACAACAAGTCAGATTCAAGTCCTTTGTGTCTTCCTTTGTGTGTATGTCTTACAAGCAATAAAACGTACTGAAATTTCTCCTTTTCCTGAGAATTTTCAGTGCAGAATGGAACATCATATATTCTAAACATGAATATTTAAAGTCATTACGTAAATTTATACGATAAACGAATCATGCGAACTATTATAAGAGAATGTATACGAAAGAATAGCATAGAGGAATGGCAGCGTGTACCAGCCGGTCAGGCTGACCGGCTGCCCGGCTAACTTTTTGATAACATATGAAAACAATTGAAAATAGAGCGTGATCCAGCCGGTCAAGTGGACCGGCTGCCGTCTACCCGGCTGGATCATATGTCACTTAAGAAAATGAATAAAATATAAGGTGTGTCTCAGCCGGTCGGTTGACCGGTTGCCGGCCGGCCGGTTGAGACTTACTTCATACCAAAATTTTCACGTAACATCAATCGCACATCAGCCACTTCTCAGGCGGTCAGCTAACCGGCGGCCGGTCGGCCGGCTGGGACCACACGCATACGAAAACCATCACATATCACTAAGAATCATCCAAAATCGTCAACACATATCAACTATCATCAACTAACATTAACCATTTTCAACAAATAATAACCATCATCAACAAACACCAATTCTATGAATACTAATCCTATCCTAAATACGTTTACTAACATCGAAAACACATTAAAACACGTAATGATATCGAGTAACCCTTCACCGTTACCTTTTCGCGTCTTCAATCCTTGTCTAGGTCCTCCTCTACTAAGTAGTAGTCTTTCTCGAGGTCTTGGAGGTCTCCACCTACAATTAGACAACAAAATATGAATATAATTCACCTTTGAGAAAGAAGGATACATTGAAACGTGAGAAAGACGGTAGTTTTATTACCAATTAAGATAGAGGACGATGAGGGGGGAAGATTACGACGAAAATTAGCGGATTTGAGAAAGGGATGAAGGAGTAGTGACGATCTTTAGCTTGATCAAGAATAAAGTTATGGTTATGGTGGTTACTTATAGAGGAAGAAGGAGTAAGTGGAAAGTGAGGGAGTTTATGGTTTAAGGGGATATAAGGTGAGTGAGTGGAAAAACATATAAAAACCCCAAAACTGCCTTAAGGCGTAACTGAAAGTCCATAGACCTTAATTAGACTCCTCTAATTAGTTTCTAAATTACTTGTTAATTTAGTATTTAATGATCTATGTAACATGCATGCAAATATAAAGACATTTATATACAAGAAGAAATTTCCTCACATTGATATGGAAATATATATGGGCACAACAACAACAACTCCTTCTTGTTGTTCTTGAGCTAATAATATGGATGAACACAAATAATCTCCAAAGTAGAAGATCTCCTCTAAGTTGCACCAAGATTAACCCAAATAATCTACCCTTATTATTAACTAGATAATAAGATAGATATTATTCTACTAATATTATGACTATATTACTACACTAGTAATACTTAGTAAATATTAGTACTTGAGAGTTTTAGTGAGAAGATGAGGTTTTTGAGAGAAGTAAGAAAACAAGCACAAAATGAAGTAGTAGAAAAATGAACACAATTGCTCATTTTATAGGCCATTTGGCCGGATCATGTAGTCCACAATTGGACTATTATTTTGTTCAATTTGATCACATGCATTAGAGTGGAGTGTTGTAGAAAAGATGATGATTGTTTTATACTTGTTATGTCACTTTCAAAAGCTAACTAAAGAGTTACAACAAGAACAACAATCATCACCATTCTAACTACATCATAACTGGCCATGTTGGCCTAGTTGGATCCATTTTGATTTTTGATATTTGTCTCACAAATACTTATTGATCATATGGTTAATTATCTTGTATAATTAAGTGTTAATTTGATCATATAACATTTATATGACACAATTAAATAAATAATATGTACTTAACATTTTAAGTAATATTTTACCATTATATCAATTTATAATGGGTCCCACAATGCTTGGTTAATTTATTTTACACCTCCTTGTAAATATAATTAACTAATTACCTCTATCTCAAAACCTCAACTAATTTAGTAATTTAACGATTAATTACTAAGTTAAATCTTATTTAATCGTATTAAAATAAGATATAAATTTATTAGTCAATTATCGCAGAATTGAAAAATAAGTTTAATCGAATTTGAGTTCTTAACTCAATTTCTAACAATTAACTATCGTACATATCGAATATATGTAATGTACTAATTAACTGTATCGTATACAAATAATTAGTTACTATTTGGATTTCATCCTTTAGGTGTGACCGAAAGGGATCAGTTGATCACCGCCGTCAAACGACAATAACGTCAAACTCTAGTCAGCAAACCGTTATTGATTTACGTTAATCAACTGACTAATCATATATATAGTCAATAAATATCCCAATTATATTCCTTAATAAGATTTATTATGTGGCGCACTATTGTGGAGGACACCTACTCCAACAATTTCCCACTTGTCTGACACAAGTGTGCGTCACCGATTCTCTTGTCTCTTTATCATATCTCCCACTCAACGCAAGGTGTCTTTCAGGTCGCACTTGCGATTGACAAGATCTAGAGTGGTTTTCTCGATAGGGAGAGTAACTGTCTGACCGGAAAATCTACCATAGATCTCTTTCCGAGCGTGGCCACGCATTTACAGTAACTTCTCCTCGAGTGGCCTAAAGATGTTTTTACCACCCAACGTGGTGGGACATTCCTGTTTGATATTCCATCTACTCTGTTATTACATGCAGATCAACGCATGATCCAGAAGATGTCCATCGGCCTCCTTTTACGGCACGACCTAGAACATCAACCAAAACCAATCGGAAACTGCACCGACTCAGATAGACGGTCGCCAGTCAAAAGAATCGACTTATAGGAATAAGATAGAAGACCCTGCCACGACCAAGCATCAAATAATTGATTTAAAGGTCTCTACAATGTCACTGTCCGACAGAGTGTCATACAGTCTGTCTATGTAAACGACCAGTCATCTCCATGACCCCATGGTGCTGAACCAACCATCGATCGACTTACAATCTAGTCATTTCGAGACGTCACCTCATTTGAGTGACTAGGGACCAAATACTAAGTTCGTCCTATTCACTTGAATAGGGTCCAACAATCTATTCGGATAAACAAAGTATTAAATTTAGTCAAACTAAATAAAAGAGTTTAAAATAAAACTCGAACAATGAATGCCATTATCATATATGAAATAATTAATACAACATTCAATTATTACATATTAAATAATCTAAAGGAATTCTGGCACACGTCTCAATCCCATTGTGACGACATGACCATCATGCTTAGCCTTTGATAAAGGCTTGGTTAAAGGATCAGGAATGTTGTCATCTGTCCCAACCTTACAAATGTCAATTTCCTTTCTGTCCACGTAATACATGATATTTCCTAAGTACATGTCTATACTGTTACTAGACTTGGGCTCTTTGCCTGAAAAATTAGCCCCACTGTTATCACAAAAATTGTGATAGGATCTTTTGCATAGGGACTACTGTAGCCTTCCAAAACTTGCCGGAAATCCACACAGCTTCCTTTGGCATCTCAGCGACGCGGCAAGGTCCTACTCTGCTTCTGTTTAGAATCTGCTTAACGGCTTTGCTCTTGACAACTCTTTCCAGCAAACAGCTCCTCCATTCATCATATAAACGAGCCGGTTGGGATTTCATATCAATCCCTATCTGTTTGGGAAACTGGCAATCCTGTGTAACCCTTTACACGTAACTCAGTCTCGCCTCCAAACACTAAGAACGAATCCTTAGTCCTTCTCAAGTACTTAAGGATGTTCTTTACGGCTATCTAGTGACTCTCACCTGGATTTGCTTGGTAACGACTTGTCATGCTCAAAGCATATGCAACGTAAGGACGAGTGCACATCATAGCATACATGATTGATCCAACAGCTGATGCGTAAGGGATCAATTTCATGCGTTCAATCTCCTCGGGTTTCGTAGGGCACTCTAACTTGCTCAAGGTGATCCCACTTCCCATAGGAATAAAGCCTCTTTTAGAGTCTTTCATGTTGAACCGATTAAGAATCTTATCAATATAAGTCTCTTGACTTAATGCTAGTATCCTTTTAGATCTATTCCTATAGATCCGGATACCTAAGATGCGCTAGGCCTCTCCTAAGTCTTTCATTTGGAAATGTATTCCTAGCCACTCCTTTACAGAAGTGAGCATTGGAATATCATTCCCAATGAGTAGTATGTCATCTACATACAAGACTAGAAAAGTTACTTTACTCCCACTAAACTTCATGTATAAACCCGGTTCCTCGACACTTCGAGTGAAACCATTTTGTTTAATTACATGATCGAAACGATGATTCCAACTCCTGGATGCTTGCTTAAGACCATAGATGGATCTCTTAAGTTTGCATACCTTCTTAGGGTTTGATGGATCCACAAAACCTTCAGGTTGTGTCATGTACACTTCCTCTTCTAGAATCCCATTCAAGAAGGCGGTTTTGACATCCATTTGCCAAATCTCATAATTATGAAAGGCGGCAACCGCTAAGATAATCCTTATGGATCGAAGCATGGCGACTGGGGCAAAGGTTTCGTCATAGTGAAGACCTTGAACTTGGGTGAAACCTTTTGCCACCAATCTAGCTTTATAAACATCATTATGTTTGTCTATGCCACTTTTGATCTTATAGATCCACTTACACTGAAGAGGTCGTACCTCCTTAGGTAAATCAACCAAGTCCCATACTTGATTGTCGTACGTAGAATCCATTTTGGATTGCATGGCTCCCAGCCATAGCTTTGAGTCGGGACTAGAAATGGCTGCTTTGTAGGTAGAAGGTTCGTTACTTTCAAAAAGTAACACATTATAGTCATCACCTTCCTCTATAATACAAAGGTATCTATCAGGTGGATGCCTAATTCTGCTTGACCTCCTAGGTTCCGAAGGAATAATGACCGTACCAGACGAAGAGGGAACGTTTTCCTTATCGTCCTTTTCGGTTTGTGGCTCTTGGACTTCATCAAGTTCAAATTTTCTCCCACTCTGTCTTTTAGAAATAAAATCATTTTCTAAAAAGACTGCATCACGAGACACAAACACTTTGTCCTCGTGTTTATTGTAGAATTAATAAGCACGTGATTCCTTTGGATATCCTACAAAAAGACATTTGTCAGATTTGGGTGCGAGTTTATCGTCAGACTTATTCTTAACAAAAGCCTCGCATCCCCAAATTCTCATAAATGACAAATCAGGGACTTTTCCTGTCCATATCTCATATGGAGTCTTGTTTGCCGCTTTAGTCGGGCTTCGATTTAGTGAAAATATTGCAGATAAGATAGCAAAACCCCAAAAAATAATCAGGAAGCTCTGTTAGACTCATCATAGATCGAACCATATCTAATAAAGTTCGATTTCTCCTTTCGGATACACCGTTTAATTGAGGTGTTCCAGGAGGAGTCCACTGTGATACTATACCACAATTTTTAAGGTGTGAATCAAA
>JAIUZE010024281.1:0-10705 GCA_022085475.1 Heliosperma pusillum | reverse complement strand
TTTGCTAGACGTTTTAAGAAAAAGTTCTTTAACAAACCACAAGGGAAAACGTTTAACAACAACACTAACAAATCTTACAAGAAGCCAATTGAGTCAAAAGGGTCTCTTTCAAGTCGTGATTGCTTCAAATGTGGCGATAATGATCACATGATCAAAGATTGCCCCACATGGAAGAAAATCAAAGACAAAAAACAACGAGACAAAACCAAGAAGGAATTCAAGCAAGTAATGATGGCTTATTGCTGGGCAGATCTCGACACAGAGGATGACGAATCAGAAGAAGAGGAAGTCGCCAACTTGTGTCTAAGCAACGTCAGTCTTGACCTAATTTCTGACAGTGACAATGAAAGCGAATCCGAGATGTGTCTTGTTGGCAACTCAGATTCAGAACCAGATCCAGAAGATGACGAAGAGGTTAGTCATCTTGAACTTAAAAAGCAAGTTAAGAATTTATCTAAGAAGTCTTTAATTAAGTATTTTGAAGAAGCCTTAGATCATTGTCATGAGCAGAGTCTAGAATTGAAAGATCTTAAAGAACAAATTCTTGATATTGCTGAGGAAAACCAACTTCTAAAGGCCAAAGCTAAAAAGCTCAAGTCTAAAGTTATGGCAACTTCAGCTATAACTTCAGACAAGACAAATGTTGCGAAAGAAGCTCTTGAGTCTAAAGTTATAGCTAATGAAGCTATAATCTCAGAGTTGAAGCTCAACATTAAGCATCTTCAAGCCAAAGCTATAGCTAATGAAGCTATAACTTTAGAATTGAAGAAAGTCAATGAGCGTTTACAATCTGAGGCTAAGGCAAAGGAAGTTGTTATCCTTGATCACGAGAAAGTAAACTCTTTTCTTTCTCAGCAATTGAAAGAATTAAAGGCTGAATTCTCCCAAGCCAAAAGTCAACATAATGAGGAGAAACTTATCTTGAACAAACGTTTTAATGATTTTCGTGAAAATTTCAAAAAGAGCAATCCCTCCCAAGACTTGAATGTAGATCATTCATCGTGTCAAAAAGAAATTCAGTCTTTGAAGGAATTGCTCCTACATGCACGAAAAGTTCATGATAAGTGGGAAGGAAGTCAGAAGGTCTTAGACTTCCTTACCGAACAGTCTAATAATAACATGAAGAAAGGTCTTGGTCATGAATGCGATAGTCGTAGAGACCATGATAAATGCAAATCCACTCCTTCTGACCGTGATTTCAGAAGAAGGAAGTACGTCAATCTTTCAGAATATCTGATTTGCAATTATTGTGGTCACAACGGTCATGTTAAAAACAATTGTGTTAAATATGTTAATGACAACAAAAATCAAACTAATTTTGTGAAAGAACATGACGTGTCTAGTGTTAATGAGTCTGAACCTGAATCTCAACGTGATGAGATTAGAAACAATGAGTTCAGGTGGTTTTATGACATGGCTTTCGATTACACATCTGTACCTTCAAAATCTAAACCTTATGTGAATCAGAAGCAGTCGTTTAAACCTAATGTGCGTCGTAACAACAATCAATATAATAAACCTAGCAAACCCTATCCTAAGAAGAAAAGAATTGTCAAACAGGTATGGGTTAGGAAGGATCAAATATATAGAGTCACTAACCACAAAGGACCCAACTTAGCGGGGGTACCTAAAAGCTGTATTTGATTCTCTTGCAGGTAATAGTGAAAGAAAATAATCTATGGTATCTCGACAGTGGATGTTCGAGACACATGACTGGAAACAAGAATCTATTTCTTTCACTAGAACCCTTCAATGGTGGCACGGTCACCTTTGGAGACAATAAGAAGGGCAACATAATCGGTGTAGGTAAGATTGGTATATCTTCTTCACATGCTATAAATAACGTATATCTGGTAGATGGCCTTAAGCATAACTTGCTAAGTATCTCTCAACTATGTGACAAAGGAAACAAAGTCGTTTTTCATTCAAGTGTTTGTCGTATCATAGTTGAAGGAACTAGTAACGTTATCTTAGAAGGCTTACGTAAACGGAACGTGTATATGATTGATTTAAACAAAGTCACTACAAGTTCCTTTACGTGCATGAAAGTCACTGTGGATGATTCATGCTTGTGGCACAAGAGGTTGCACACATCAGTCCAACGATTTTAAAGAAACTTAAATCTTGGGATTTAGTTGAGGGTCTACCCTCAATCAAATTCGAACAAGAAAAGATGTGTGACTCATGTGCCCGTTGTAAACAAGTTAGATCTTCATTCAAACCGAAACGAGTAGTAAGTACAGAGCGTCCACTTGAGTTGGTACACATGGATCTATGTGGACCTATGAAAGTTAGAAGCCGCGGTGGAGCAAGGTACGTATTCGTCCTAGTCGACGACTACTCCAGGTATGTATGGCCTATCTTTCTATTTACTAAAGATGAAACTTTCGATGAGTTTGTAGTACTAATGAAGCTCGCCCAAAACAAGTATGATAAAAAGTTAGTTCCCATTCGTACGGATCATGGCACCGAATTTGATAATCAAGCTTTTATAGAATATTGTAGGGAGAATGGTGTAGGACATAACTTTTCTGCACCACGAACCCCACAACAAAATGGTGTCGTGGAACGTATGAATAGAACATTAGAGGACATGGCCCGCACTATGCTGTTGTGTAGTGGCCTTCCTAAGAGTTTCTGGGCAGAAGCCATAAGTACTGCATGCTATGTGCACAATAGAGCTATGATTAGACCAATTCTCAAAAAGACTCCCTATGAACTTTTAAGAGGGAGAAAACCCAATATAGCTCACCTTCGTTGCTTCGGGAGTAAATGTTTTGTCCATAATAATGGAAAAAGTAATTTGAGCAAATTTGATCAACGAAGTGACGAAGCTGTGTTTGTTGGTTATTCTAATCATAGTAAAGCTTTCAAAGTTTTTAACAAAAGAACGTTGTGCATAGAAGAAAGTGTTCATGTTGTATTTGATGAAGATAGTGTGCTTGAACAAGTTGAACAGAATGAAGAAGAGGACATGAATGATCCAGACTTTCGTCTCTCCAGAGATGACGTGCCAGAAAATAATGAAGAAGTTATTGAAGGAATCAATGATGAACTTGATAAATCCGCAAATAACCTTGAACAGAGAACTGAGACAATTGTTGATGATACGAATGTCTCTTCTCAAAACAAGGAAAAGGAAACTGAAGTTATAGCTGATGATGCTATAACTTTGAACCAGAACCAAGATGGTGTAACTGAAGTTGTACCAACTTCAGCTATAACCCCAGAGTCCAACTCAGGGGGAACCAATCTTGATTCTGAATCATTTGAGGAAAGTGATAGTTCATCAGATGATGCTGAGCCTAGGAACTCTAAGAAATGGAAATATATGAGTTCTCATCCTATGGATAGTATCCTAGGAAGTTTGAATAAGGGAGTTCAAACGAGGCGAACATTAAATAACTTTTGTTCATTCTATTCTTTTCTGTCTACCATAGAGCCTACCAACATCAAAGAAGCTTTTGCAGAATCCGACTGGATTGTGGCTATGCAAGAAGAGCTTCAACAGTTCGAACGCAATAAAGTATGGCACCTTGTGCCACGACCTCCTAATCGAACTGTGATTGGTACTCGATGGGTATTTAGAAATAAATTGGATGATTCAGGAGTTATAGTTCGTAACAAGGCTCGATTGGTCGTTCAAGGTTATAATCAACAAGAAGGGATTGATTACGACGAGACTTTCGCTCCAGTAGCAAGACTTGAAGCTATTCGCTTGCTCATCGCCTTCGCAGCTCATAAAGGAATGAAACTGTTCCAAATGGACGTTAAGACTGCATTTCTTAACGGTAATTTGGAAGAAGAGGTTTTTGTTGAACAACCTCCTGGATTTTTGAATAGCAAGTTTCAAAACCATGTTTTTAAACTCGATAAAGCTTTATATGGTTTGAAACAAGCGCCTAGGGCTTGGTACGACAGATTATCTAAATTTTTATTGCAAAACAATTTTAAAAGAGGATCTGACGACAAAACCCTATTTCTAAAATCCGAGGGTTCTGATTTACTTGTTGCTCAAATTTATGTAGACGATATTATTTTTGGTTCTACTAACAATAAATTGTGCAAGTATTTTTCAGATCTTATGACCTCTGAATTTGAAATGAGCATGATGGGAGAATTAAAATTCTTCCTAGGATTGCAGATTCAACAAACCAAAGAAGGCATAAAGATTCACCAACAAAAATAGGTCAAGGAGCTAATCAGAAAATTTGGTATGGAGAACGCTCATCCAATGGACACACCTATGGTAACTGACAAAAAGTTGACCTTAGACGAAACTGGTAAGTCCGTAGATGAGACTACATATCGAGGTATGATTGGGTCTTTATTATATTTGACTGCAAGTAGACCTGACATTATGTTCAGCGTATGTGTCTGTGCTAGATTTCAATCATGTCCTAAGGAATCACATATGATTGCAGTTAAACGTATCTTGAGATATTTAATTGGTACATCTAACTTATATTTGTGGTATCTACTTGAGTGTAATTTCAATCTAGTAGGATATTCAGACGCAGATTATGCGGGATGTTCTTTAGATAGAAAAAGTACCTCTGGATTCGCTACTTTTGTTGGACCTTGCATAATAACGTGGGGCTCAAAGAAGCAAAATTCGGTTGCGTTATCCACTGCAGAAGCCGAATATATCGCTGCAGGACTGGTATGTTCTCAACCACTTTGGTTAAAGCAACAACTATGTGATTATGGTGTTAATGTTGGTTGTATGCCTGTTTTCTGTGATAATACGAGTGCTATTGTTATTTCTAAGAACCCAGCTCAGCATTCTCGTACTAAGCATATAGACATTAGACATCATTTTTTGCGTGACCATGTAGAAAAGGGCAACATTAAACTCGAATGTTGTAGTACTGATGTTCAATGGGCTGACATTTTAACAAAGGCGTTAGCGAGAAGACGTTTTGAGATTTTGCGGTTGGAAATTGGTTTAATCGGTAGCAATTAAATTCATCTTATTTATTTTGTGAACCTGCGTGACTGGCTAGATTAAGACGAGATTATATGACTGTGTCCGCATATTTCAGTGCTAGTATATTTGTGTTTAATATAATATATTTTACGTGAGTATCTTGCATATTGAGTGTTTTATGGAAATTGAATTATGAACCACATATTTGCCAAAAACCTATCTTATTCACTTTCCAAAATTGAGCCAAATTCTACCCATGTATTTCATGTTAGCCGAAATTCTCAAATCAATATTACCTTTCCATATCTTTTTATTTACCAAAACTCTATCCTTACCATATCCCAACAAAAATAACCACCCAATATTCTTTTCCTACCCAAATTCAAATGAAAAAAAAAAAAAAAAAAAAAGGAAAGAACACATTGGGACGGCACACCCATGTGCCAAGTACAAAAGAAATACCTACCCCTTACACAATCATAATTACCCATCACCCATCACCTTTTACCCTCTTAATTACTCAACCAATTTTTACCACTTCCTCTTCCACCTCACGGCACCCACATCAAACAAACACACAAACCTTCACCCTTCAAACTTCAACAATGGCTTCCACTAGATCAAAAATTGCCAAAAACCCAAATCCGAAAACCCCCAAGCCAAGCATGCCTAAAAATACCTCTTCTCCTCCCACACAACATTCACCCAACCCAAACCAAACCGAGTCGGGTGCGGGTCTCGAGGGGACTAAGAGAAGACGGTTAAACAAAGGGAAAGGAAGACTCCAAGAAGAAGCCACAACCGAAATCTTGGACGCGGGTTCCGAGGAGACCACACGGGTCACCTTCCGTGACTTCTCACCGCAAGAAACATCCTTGGGAATTGATAAACTCCGTCTTACAAAAGACGAACGAAAATTGGTGAACCGGGTTGCTTAATATGGCATACACGGTGGTCGGTACTATCCTAAGGCTTGGTGTGACAAGTATAGGGCTTTAGGATTCTTCTCTGATTTTTTGAATTTCCAAGAATGGGAAACGGTGGCTGAGTTCTCGGGTCCGGTGTATCCGATTGAGGTAATCCAGTTCTTTTCCTCTGTTTCTTTAGACAATGGAGTCTTGCATGCCGTCATTAATGGCCGATCAGTCTCGTTTTCCGTGACGGACTTTTGTACTCTGTTTTTGGTTCCTGATGATGGAATCAAAATAAATCCGAGTACGTCATGGGAAGAACTGACGGACATGGCTAAGCTGGAGGTTAAGCAGTATTTTGATGTTGGGGCGACGGTGTCGAGTTGCGTGTTGGCTGGTAGTGTTTCTCCGAAACTGAAATTTCTGTTAAACTTTTTATGGAATACTGTGATTCCGCGACGGGGCGGACGTGATAAAATTGCATGCTATGAGATGTTAGTTGTTAAGCATTGGTTGGAAGGCAATCGGGTTAATTTACCTTCTCTTGTTTTTAATCGTATTTCACAAACCGCTTTCTCCGTGACCGAAGACAAATTTTACTCTACTCTTGACTTGCCGTATGGCATGTGGTTGTCTCGGCTCTTTGAGTCAAAGGGAGTTGTTAATGTGCAAAATTATGGGGTCGCGGTAAAGGATGAGATGTGTGATACGTTCTTGAAATTTATGAAGCTTGATGCTAATGGTCCGGAATTGTTATTTTTGGTGAAGGGAGGTACGGTTGGTATGCAGTCGGGTGGGGCTGATTTTTCTGTGATTGAATCCAAATTGGATATGTTCATTGGTAGTATTATGGAGCGCTTGGATGCGCAGGATAAGAAAATTGAGACGGTTTTGGACACGGTTGTTCAAGCCGTGGCCGTGGGTTCTTTGGGCTCAACCCGTGACCAAGGTGGGTCGGGTGTGAGTCATGAGATGAGGGCATGGATGGATAGTGTGGATGATCGCCTTGCTAAATTGGAACGTAATATCATTGATTGTAAGCAAGAGGCGTATAGGCAAAGGGATAGGATGACCTTCTTGGTGAGCCAAGGCGGGTCGTGGTGAAGAGTGGGACGGAGATGCGGGAGGGAATGCGTACAATTTATGATGCAACGGAGGCTCTTTCATTGAAAGTCCGGAACTTTGATGTTTGCCTCACCGCTCAAGCCTCTCATGTGTCAAATTGCCTTGACCGTCTTTCTACTCTTGAGTACCGCACTAGGCCCGGTTATGTCGATCCTAACAAAATCCGTCAACCCAAAATGCCTTGATTTTTCTATCCTTGGTTGTTTTCACTCTTCAACTACTAATCCTATTCGGCCCATTTGGCTTATTTTGAAATTGTCTATTCGGCCCAATGGCAACTAACAATATATTTTGTGGTTTGTAGTTTAATCAACATTTGCACTTTATTTTGCTTGATATATATCGTCTTATAGTGCGTATTTTGCATATCTATTTCTTGCCTTGACATGTGTTATTCTAGTCGTTTCATGTCTTTGTTCTTGTCTTTTCAATGATGCCAAGAGGGGGAAGAAATGATATGATTTGAGTCTTTGCTTAAGCTTGTTCCTTGTCAAGATTCGTTATCTCTTAAATTCTCTCAAGCTATAACTTTGGCTAAGTTGTTTTGTTCTTGCGATCAAAGTTGCTATAACTTTGGAGTGCTTTGTTGAGGGGGAACCATACTTAGTCACATTGTTAAGAAGAACTCTTGAGGACATCATATGAGACTTGTCATCATCAAAAAGGGGGAATTTGTTGGACCAATTTGATAGTTTTGATAATGACATATGTTTACGTGATAATATGTTTTACTTGATATATCATATGCGTGTAATTGTGTGCTTAGTCTTATTATAGCTAGCAACAATTATGAGAAGAAAGATCAAAGTTAGACATAACTTTGATAAACTTTGTGAGACAAAGTTATAACAACTTCAGGAATAACTTTGGAAGTGAACATGGAAGTTATAGCTAACCAGACATAACTTTAAAGAAAATCGCTTCAAACAAGATCTACATAAAACTACACAAGACTCGAGATGGAGGGTCTTTGTGATCAAGATGAAGAGATGATGCGTATACTGAAGATCTTTGTGAAGATTAGATAGTATAGGTCGTCATTCGGTAACTATTCCATTCGAGAGATTTTATGTTCAAAAGTTATAGCTTTAGCCTATGATTTTGAATGATAAAATATTGATGCATGATTTTGGAAATAAAATGTTTTGAAATGTTTTCAAAAGTGAAAGAGTATTTTTATATTTATCAATGATTTTAATAGAGAATATATTTATGAGATTCTATTGGTTAGTAATACAACTTATGGGTTGTCATGCTACCTAGGGTTTCTAATATATTTTATCTCAATTTGTTGTTAACCTAATTAGCCCACCTAGGGTTGGAGCCATCTAGGGTTTCGTGGAAACCTAGTATTGTGCCACCTAGGGTTGCGTGCCTCCTAGGGTTTCGTGAGCTAGAGGATTTCGGCCTCCATAGGTTTGTTTCCTTAGTTTACCTAATCTAGGATTCTACTATATCTTTACAACAATATTTTGAGATATCAAGATAAATATATTTCTATAAGATAAACCAAATAATATGTTGAGATAAAGATATTTCTAAAAGATAAGCAAATATTATTTTATGGTAAGATAAGTATCTTTATTAAATATTATACTAGGGTTTTAGATCTACCATGATTCTACTACTATAAATACTCCTTCACATACAAATTGCAAAACACACGACTATACACGAATTACACTACATACACACGGCACAATTATTTACTAGTGTTGATTTTCCAAAATCGTTTTAAAGCAAACCTTTGAGCAAATATTTATTATTTTTAGAGTTTGTTTTTAAAAGAGTTGTGCATCAATTATTATCAATCGCTTGAGTGAAATACGTTATTGGATAATAGTACATCATTATAAGCTTACAATTCTTTAACGGGAATATGTGTGAGTTATATTGTACTTTCTTATTAGCGTAAGATAGTATAGAGTATTTAGCGATACTCACCTTGAGTTATAATCATAGTGTTGATTATACGAGTGGGTTGGTAATTTTTGTAATCCGTAGAAAGGTACTAAAATTATTAATCGAGAATAGTGGAACGATTAGGTTTCAACGTGTGAAACTGAACCACTTCAAAAAATCGTTGTTGCCTCTCTCTATATCTTTACTTTTTCGGTTTTATTTCGTATTCGCGCTTACTGATTAATTATTAGTTGATTTTAATTTACATAAGACAAATAATTAATTACAAGATCATATAATGAAAAAAGTGGGGCAGTTTTTAAACTCAATTCACCCCCCCCTCTTTCGTATTCGATCAATAGACTCTACAAAATATTTTAGGATTAATTCATATCAATAATCCATACTATAGGTCTTCTTCTTATACTAATCTGAACGTCAATTAATCTCACAATAGTCCCTTCTTTAGGTACCCTCTTCTCAAAATGAACTTAGGTAACCGGATACCTGATTAGCAGGTCATTGTTTTCAATTTCAGTTTTTTCAACCATCAAACTTCATCCCTACCTTACTTCATCTTCATCTCCCACCCTAAACTGTAACACCCGCAAATGTACCCTATTTGTAATTTAAAAATATTATACGGATACTTTTCAGCGAAATTTAGTTTTAGTTTAGAATTTAATTTCCCGTGTCTAATTTAGAATTTCCGAGTTCGTTTTCGGACTTTGCGCGAGATTCTGAGTAAATTACGTCTTAAGACGTTATTGAGTTTTTCCTTGACTTTTTCCACTTATTCTTCATATACTCCCTCACAACCCTATCACCCTCATTCAATCTTCTTCTTCTTCCTCACTAAGTAAACCCCAAATCTCTAGCCTCCATATTTGATCCATCGTCGCTACTCCTTCGTTACTCGCTTAAATTCTCTAAGGTTCGTCTTATTCCTTCCCTCTCATCTTCCTCTATCCGTATTGGTAATAAAATTAACGTCTTTCTCGCTTTTCAATTTATCCGTCTTTCTCAAAGGTGAATTATATTCATCTTTTGTCGTCTTTCTTTAGGTGGAGACTTTCTAGACCCCGACAAAGATTACTATCTAGTGGGAAAAGGCTTAGAAATCGTTTAAAGACGCATAAAGGTAACGGTGAAGGGTTACTCGATATCATTTACGTGTTTTATGTGTTTTCTATGTTAAAAATTGTTTTTAGAATAAGGTTAGTAATCTTAGGAATTGTGTTGTTGATGATGGTTGTTGTTAATTGATAATTGATATGAAAATTGATGATTTGTAATGATATATGATGTTGTGTTATGCCTAAGTGAAATTGTGAAATTCGTGTTTTCGTGCCCGAGACAAGACGCTGGCAGCGTTTCTTGCTGCCAGTTTCCCAAGTCGACTGCAGTTTTCCTGCACTGACCCCTTTTCGTAAAATAATCATATCTCCTTCGTTACTTGTTTGTTTTGGGCTTGTGGCATCCCGTTGGAACCGTAAGAGAATAAGCTATCACCTCCATTTGAAATTTTTGCATTTGGATGTCTAGAACTCTAGTTATGACCGTTTGAAGTGGACCCTTGTTTTAGTTGGTTTCCAAAGACGTTGTTTTGGAGAGGGGATCTATGTTTCTTATTTATGGTGCTTCATAAACTTGTTCTAATGCTTATGTATCATGTATTGACTCATTTTTATCATAGTTAAATTTATATAATTCCCTATTCTCATGTTTTGTAACGGTTTTTGGTATGTCTCACTTTGAGTCGGTTTTTACAAATGTTACGGTTTGAGCACTAATTTCCTATGTGCTTTGTACTCTCAATCCCTTGGCGACCTTCACG
>JAIUZE010024278.1:0-33515 GCA_022085475.1 Heliosperma pusillum | reverse complement strand
ACCATAACATGAACCAAAACTAAAAGCTATGTGACATTATTTCGTCGAGTAAAACGGAATTGTTACCTTAGCTAGCCAAAACAATTAGCACCAAAATAATAATAAGAAGTATATAATAAGAAACCCTCCTACTAATCTTCAACCAAAATATACGAGTCTCCAAACTCGTCTTCAAAATCTTCCCCTATAAGAAATAACAAGAAAACATTATTAGAACTAAACCTTAATTTCTCATAATGAAGTGTGAAAACGATCTTGACGGAATTGAAATTAAACCGTTACTTGAAGATGAGGAGCCAGAGGAGATCCTAAATTATAAGTTAGGACGGATTTAATTAAGAAGTGAAATTTTATGAAGGTTTTGCTCAAAACGTGAAGAACAAATGTGACCGACTAAGCACACGAGAAACGATTTAAAGAAAGTGTATTTTATCTTTATTTTGATTGTTGTCAAAATGAAAAGTGTGTTAGTGAGTAATGTGGTTGTGTTTGTGCCGTGTAATTATAGGCAAAATAAAAAGAGTCGGGTTTTGAAATGTTTGTTACGTAATGACTCGCGTTTAATAATTATTTTACGGTAACACTATATAAATATAATTACCGATAAGTTAATTAATCTAAATATCATGATAGTTATTGATATTGTGATGACAATAATGAAAAGTCAAGGTCTAAGAGAGGAAGGGTGCCTGTGATGTGAGCTTGTCGTGGTCTGAATTTCGAGCGTTTTGCGTAATTCCTTCTCTTCTCCGTTAACTGATCGATAAGTGAAATATATCTAGATATCACGCCCTATTAGAGGACTAAGAGCCCCGTGAATTGGTGAGGATCGTTCTGTTTTTTGAGCGATTTGCGTATCTTCGTTGACACGGATCGATAAAGTATTAAATATCTAGATATTTTGATTAGTTTAATCAAAACTAATTAAAATATCTAATTGTGAGTGGAAAACGATGACACGCGCGTGTGACTATGCCAAAGTCGAGTTTTGATTTTGTTTCGGGATTTGCGATGACTCGGGAATAGTTAGATGACGTTCGGTTAAAACCGTAAACGTTATTCTTTAATTTCCGAATAAATTCAAAATAATTATATTAAATTATGATAAATCTTAATAAATCTAAATAAAAATAAATCAAAAATATTATTTTTTTAAATAAAATTTCGGTCTTCAAACTTATGAGCCGAGTCGGAAAAAGTCAACGAAAGTCAAAGTCGACTTAAAATTCGAGAAAAGTCAAAAATGACTTAAAAGTCAAGAAAAGTTTATGACGACTTAAAAGTCAAGAAAAAGTCAATGACGATTTTAAAAAGTCAAGGAAAAGTCAAAGATGACTAAAAACGGTCTTTTCATGAAATCTCTCAAAAATTCCAAATACGAACGCGGAATTTCAAAATAAGACTTGGAACAAAAATTCCTATTTTAAAAACTTAAGTTCTACTGAAAAGTGTTAGTAAATATTTTTACTAGAAAAATCGGGTACTTTTCGGGTTGTTACATTCCACATCCAAGACTCGGTCAATCATAGATGCCGAGTACCCCAAATTCGGTCAACCTTCACGAAAGAGGCGGAAAGAGATCTATAGTCAAAAGTCAAGCTAGTACGCTACATGCAATAACACCACCTCGCAGGTATACAACATTTGACGGGCGGGTCGATCAACGCATTGCGTTCGCCTCCTAACAACGTCGTCATATCCCCACTAAACATGCATACAAGCATCAAGGATACACCCCATCGCTCCGACATTCCAGTCTAACGAGTATAAGGGTGTAGACGGGAAATGAGAGTTCATAGCACAAAATCATTAGTGCTTAAATCATAACATATGTAAAACTGACTCAAAAGAGGGATATACCAAAAACCGTCACAAAACATGTGATACAAGCGAAGGAAATATCATATATTCAAAACATTCATTTTATAAGTTACTACGTAAAATTATACGTTAAATGAACCATCAGAAATATTATAAATGAAAACCGTAAACAAAATATACAAACAACACTCAGCAGGTGCCAGCCGGTCAGGTGGACCGGCTGCCAGTCTACCGGCTAAGGCCAATAGTCATAAGAGAAACCACATTGAAACAAGAGCATGTCCCAGCCGGTCAGGTGGACCGGCTGCCGGTCAACCGGCTGGGACCAAAGGCATTATGGAAAATTAAAGGGAAAGGAGGGGTGTCTCAGCCGGTGGTCTGACCGGCTGCCGGTCGACCGGCTGAGACCTAACTCATGCTTAAACTTCAACGTAACAACAACAATATACAGCCAATGCCCCAGCCGGTGGTCTGACCGGTTGGGGTCCCTAGTACACGAAAATGCCTTATTTCACCAAGGATCGACTTTTGATAATTATCGACTATCATTCTAATTCATTAATTCTCATGTGAATACTCAATAAACAACATCCATCAACAATAATACAAGTCATAAGCCTACTAACCATAATCTAAACACGGTTTCTATCCTAGAAATCACATAAAACACGTAAATGATATCGAGTAACCCTTCACCGTTACCTTTAAGCGTCTTCACTACTCGTCAAGCTCCTCTTCAATTAGAAAGTAGTCTTTATCGGGATCTTGAAGGTCACCACCTACATATAGATCATAAAAGATGAATAAAGTTCATCTTGAGAAAGACGGAAAGTTTGAAAAGCGAGAAAGACGATGATTTTAATATCAATACGGATAGAGGAAGGTTAGGGAAGAAGAATATATAAGACGAACTTACGCGAATTCTATCAAGTAACGAAGTAGATACGGAGGTTCGAAGATTGAAAAATGGATGGAGGCAAGGGTTTTGATCTTTCTTATGAAGGAAGAAATGAGAATTGTGTTTGTGTAGGAAAATAGGTTAAGGAGTATGAGTATAAGTAAGGAAAAAGTCAACCAAAAGTCAAACTCGCCTTAAGACGGGATTCTCATGGAATTTCTCGGAAATTCCAAATACGAACTCGGAAATTCTAAATTCGACTCGAAACTTAAAATTCTTAATTAAAACTTAAAATTACTGAAAAGATTTCGTAAAATATTTCTACTAGAAAAATAGGGTACATTTCCGGGTGTTACATCTCACTCTTCTAACCTACAAAGAGCTAATAGTTTCTCTCATGGCACACGAGCACTTACTCGTTAAGCCTGATGAGGATTCTAGCAAAGGTAAAGGTATAGCTTTGCAAGCCAGTGATGGTGAAGAATATATAGAAGATAAAACCGTCTTGTTTGCAAGGCGCTTTAGAACGAATCTTTTCAAAGGAAAACAATCAAAATTCAACAACAATAAAACCTCCAACAAAAAGCCTAATGAGTCCAAACCATCTTTCACAAATAAAGGATGCTTCAAATGTGGCCAGAAAGATCACATGATCAAGGATTGTCCCTCATGGAATACGGTTAAAGAAAAAGGAAAACGGGACAAGACTAAAAGGGAATTCAAGAAAGTCATGTTAGCATCATGCTTGGGAGAGCTCGACACTGAAGATGACGAAGAATCCAATATTGAGGAGGTCGAAAATCTCAGTCTAAGCAACATTAGCCTCGACCTAATCACTGACAGTGATAATGAGTCAAGCATCAAAAGATTATAATTTTACTTGATAGGAGAATCAGATCCAGACAGCGAAATAGATGAGGTAAGTTTTATTCGTCTTAAGAACCAAGTTAAAAAATTACCTAGGAATGCTAAGATAGATTTCTTTGAGCAAACCCTTGATCAATGTCGTGAAAAAATTATTGAAATAAACTAATTGAAAGAGCAAATCCTTGACATTGCCGAAGAGAATCAATTTCTAAAAAGCCAAAACAAGAAAGTTGAATTCTAAGGTTATGGCAAAATCAGACACAACTTCAGAATCCATGAATGTTGAGAAAATAGCTTTTGAGTCTAAAGTTATAGCTAATTAAGCTATAACCTCGGAGTTAAAACTCAACATTAAACATCTTGAGGCCAAGGTTGTAGCTGATGAAACTATAACCATAGAGTTGAGAAAAGCTAATAAACTTCTTGAGACTGAGATAAAAGCTTAAGATATTAAAATCTCATATCAAAAGAAGGAAATTGACTCTTCATCTCAGCAACGAAAGGAATCCAAGGCTCTAATAACAAATATTAAGAAACAACACTCAGACATAGTTTTCATTCTTAATAAACGTTTTCAAGACTTTCGTGACAACCTTGGGGAAAGTTGTTCCTCCAAAAGTATAGAGACTGACCACTCTGATTGTCTGAAAGAAATCAACTCTCTAAAATAACTACTTATGCATGCTAGGATTGTTCACGACAAATGGGAAGGTAGCACAAATGTGTTAAATTTCTTAACTGAGCAATCTGACAATAATATGAAAATAGGATTAGGTCATGAATGTTACGGTCGCAGGGATCACTTTAAATGCAAATGTACTCCTTCTGAACGTGATTTCAGAATAAGAATATATGTTAATTTGCCTGAGTACCTTATTTGTAAATATTGTGGTCATACGGGTCATCTTATAGAAAACTCTATTAAACACACGAAAGACCTAAATAAAAACATGAACTTTGTCAAAGCCTCTAACATACAAGAGGAACATGACATGTGTCCTAATCCTGAACCCCTCGTAGAAGAAGTCAGAAATAATGAACATCGTTGGTTCTACGATATGAGTTTTGCTTTAAAAAAAACCTAACTTGCCTGAGGAAAGGCAACAACCCAAGAAGCAACAATCTCCGGAACCCAGAAAACCCCAAAAGACCAAGACACCTCCTATTAGAACAAACCTGAAAAAGGAATACCATAAGATTAGTTTGGGTTAGAAAAGACATGATATTCAGTGTAACAACACTAAAGGACCCAACCTTGATTGGGTACCTAAAAGTTGTATTTAAATTGTCTTGCAGGTGGTTGTGAAGAAAATAACTTATGGTACCTTGATAGTGGTTGCTCAAGGCACATGACCGGAAACAAAAATTTATTTCTTTCACTTGAGCCTTTTGATGGAGGTAAGGTCACCTTTGGAGATAACAATAAAGGTAAAGTAATTGGTGTTGGTACGATTGGTATCCTCTTCTCATTCAATTAGTAATGTATATTTGGTTGATGGTCTCAAGCATAATCTACTAAGGTCATGTTCTTTCCAGCTTAATTTTAGTTCATTTCAGTTCAGTTCAGCTCTACTTAGTTCGGTTTAGCTCATTTCAGTTCAGCTCAACTATGTTCAGTTCAGTTCAGCTCTATTCAGTTCAGTTCAGCTCAGTTTCATTCAGTTCAGTTCAATTCAGCTCCACTAAATTCAGCTCCACTAAATTCAGCTCACTTCAGTTATACTCATCTTAAACTTAAGTTTTTTTATTAATATTTGATATTATTATTATTTTATCACTATTATTATTATTATTATTATTATTATTAATTAAATAATACTCCTTCCATCTCATAACTATCCCTCGTTATAACTTTGACCATAAATAAGTGTTAAATATAAAAACTAAGATGTTATGACAAAAAAACATTTACATTCGTCATAACAAAAAAAATTTGGAAACATATTTTTTAAATGAAAAAAAATTGAATATAAATGAAGAGAAATCGAGTCAAAGTGTGGTCTCGAAAACTATTCAATACAAACTACAAAAATTATTATGAACCGGGGGGAATATTCTATTAATGGTAACTATTATCAATATTATTAATATTACTATTATTTTATTAAGCTCAAAGCACAATTTACAAGAAATTAGTAGTCAACCGAGAAACTACCAGGGTCCCACTCCTACTCCTACTACTACTACTAGTACTATTGTTATTACTACTATTATTAATAATATTATTATCATAACTAATTATTATTGTTATTATAATGAATGTTATGACTATCAAAATTAATCATATTAATATTAATACTACTATTACTATTTACTAATATTATTATTAAGATTAATGATAACAACTAATAATAATTATCATTATCATTATCATTATCATTATCATTATCATTATCATTATCATTATGATTATTATAATAATAATAATTATTATTATAATTATTATTATTATTGTTGTTGTTGTTGTTATTATATTTACTATTATTATTTTTTAAACTCAGTTCAGCTCCAATAAGTATATTTCAGTTCAGCTTTATTCAATTCAATTCAGTTCAGCTTCATTTAGTTCAGTTCAGTTCAGCTCAGTTCAGTTCAGTTCAGTTTTATTAAGTTCAGTTCAGTTCAGTTCAGCTCTAAAAAGTCAGAAAGAACAGGGCCTAAGTATTATTTTGCTTATGACTTGATTATGTTGTTAGTTTTTGCTTAGTAGTTACCATAAACGATGTCATGGTTTCTATTATTAGGAACTTAATTTCATTTTGTGATGTGTGCTTTAGACGTGGTTATATTGTTAGCTTTGGTTATATTATTCTAGTCATCTCATGTTTCTTGTCGTCTTTTCGATGATGTCAAGAGGGGGAATAAATGACCTTGATTTGAGTTATTGCCTAAGCTTGCTCCTTGTCAAGACCTTTAGTCTCTTAAGGTCCTTAGGTGCTTATACTTTAGCTCTAGATATCTTGATCTTATGTTCTACGCAACTATGATTTTTATAGTATTATGTTGTGGGAGGACTTACCTTAGTCACAAATCATTAGAGGCTTGTCATCATCAAAAAGCAGGAATTTGTTGAACCATATAGTTATATGATTATGTTTTGATAATGACAAGTATGTTTGTCTTGTAATCGTTTGTTTAGTATTGGTTAGATTAAGCATGATTTGGCACTTGAATTTATAGCTAGTTTAGTTATAACCTTGATGATTTGTGAAGTAAAGGTGAAGTAAAGTTATAGGTCATTGAACTATCACTTTGTAAATGCTGAAGAAAAGTTATAGGTGTTTCTACTCTAAATTTGGTGACTATCAAGCTCAAGATCAATGACGAAGTCTTAAAGAAGCTTGTGGAGCTCGAGATGAAGAGCTCGTGATTTGAATGAAGTGATGATCAACATACTGAATATCTCCAGGAAGATTTTGAAGTATAGGTCGTCGCCCAATAATGGTAATTTCAATAGTAATTTTGGGAAGTAGAGTTATAGCTGTTTTATTTATAACCGTGCTTACCAACCTTAAAGTTATAGTTTTACTTGCTATAACTTTCGAGCTGCGAATATAGGGCGGCTATTATATTTTCAAAACGGTTTTTGAATATTGTTTTAAATAATCTTTTTAAAAAAAAGTATTTATAGTAGATTAAGTTTTAAATTTATTTAATTTGAATATTATTATGATTTCTTTATTGATTAGTAAAACGGCTTATGAGTTGTCGTGTTATCTAGGGTTTTCATATATATTCAAGACTAAACCCTAATTTAGTTTACTAAAGCCTAATAATGGACTAGGGCTTCACGTGCGGTCAAGGCCTATGAGCTGTCGGCAGATATGATTAACCATAAGTGTATTTAGGGTTTAAGTAAGATGTAAACCTAAATATCTTTCTTGTTTCTTAAGGGAGGCACATGGTTTACTAGGGTTTTGAATTTAACCTAATATCTTTCTTGTTGCTCAAGGGAGGCCACGGCTAGATCTAGGGTTTATAATAAAAACGTAGTTTGTTTCTCTACTATAAATACTCATGCTTTCCATGCATTTAAAACTAACCTTTTCATACAAGAATTCTTCTTTGCAAACGTGCTTAATATTTTCAAGTAAAATCTTTGTTTTGCAAAAACCTTATTTTCGAAAAGCCGCAATATATTCGTGATTCATTATTGAGTTAAACGTTATTGGATAATAGTGCTAAAATTGTTTCTCATACGTTCAATTATGTGAACACCAAGAACAATCAAAAACACTTTCTTATTAACGTAAGTTAGAATAGCGTATTTAGCGATACTCAACTTTGAATCGAGTATATAACGGTACTCCACTTTGAGTTACAACTAGAGTTAGTTGTAAGAGTGGGGTTGATAGTTTTTTTAATCTCGAGTAGGTACTAAAATTATTAATCGAGAAATAGTGGACGTAGGTTTCAACGTGTGTAACTGAACCACTTCAACAATCCTTGTGTCTCGTGCCTTTTTTATTTGCTTACGTAATGTATTATTTCCATACACACTACAAGTAGTTTGTTGAGTTTAATTTAATTAATAAATTCAAATCACCTATTACTACTACATGCTTATACGGACAATCGTAAAAGTAGGCATACTTTATTTATACTCAATTCACCCCCCCCCCCCTCCTCTCTCTTGAGTAATTGGGATCAATAGACTCTTCAGGTTGCAAAATCGTCGTTCTTATACCACTTTGTAAAAACCCCATCTACCAAAGAACTTTACCAAGGCCTACCTTAGTAAATAGGAGCGCTACCATATCAGTTGCCCGAGGTAGTACATATCAAATGTACAATACAGAAACAACATTTATTAAAAGCAAATTTTAGAGTGGTTACATCACTGTCTCAAACCAATAACGAAAACAAAGTCTCCAAACCAAAGTACTCAAACTAACTAAAAGTCTAATAACAAAAGACACAGCGGAAGCTAAGGATCATCATTCAGCGATATTCTCTCCAATCCCAACGCATACTAAAAGGAATACCTGCTAAACACCTGCTCACCATTCCCAATAAATCACAATAGTTTTGAAAACATAAAAGGTGTCCGTACCATCATACATCAACCAATTCAACAACACAGACAAGCGATCACAACAAGGTAACCAAGTATCAAGTAACCAGTAACCAACATCATCTCCAAACTCCAGTAACCGAGTTCCCGCCAAAGCGGACACCCTTGCCAGTGTCAGACTACATATCAGAATGTCGTACCACCTACCGATGTCAGCCCGCAACGCTGCACATCAAAAGCCCATCTTATCGCAACGAGAGTTCCCGGAACATTAATATACACATCCCCCTCGTGGCAAGAGAGCCACGAGAGGCAAAATCGGGGTGTGGACCAATATAGAAACATTAAGCAATAACCATCACAATCACAATCACAAACATCATCACCGTAACCATCATCACAATCGCCATCAACAATAATAATCATCAACGAGAATAACAATCATCAACAACAATAACAATCATCAACCAACATATGAAAGTACTGAGTAGGGAAACCCTAGCTCAAGGCAATTCCGCAAACAATGAATGCACAACTAGAATTCCTTCTCTACGAATCCTCCTCCTAATCAACATACAATAATATGATTAATAACAACACAATTTCCTATTCCGCCAATTCACATTAGGGTTCCACTAAGACTACCCAATAAAACTAAATAGATTAGGGATTGGGATACTTACAACGAGATGATGTGAAATAATGTGTGGTACACGGTCTGGTGAGGGACCACGGGATGAAAACAAGGGACAAGCGTAGTGATACGCATTTGTGGAATCACCACCAATTTTTATGGGAAATTGGAACCGTTTGAATACTTTATGTCATGTCCAAACACAAAGTAATGATATGAACACTAAGAACTCGTTACCCTTAGCATTCTATGTCTAGAATGACTCTCGTGAATGCCAATGAGCACGGATGTTCACAGAGATCTGGAGTAAGGCGTGAGGGTACGTATTAGGAAGCTCTTTAATCGAACACCTAATCCCGTCGGCCTCGATAGCGGCCTCTACTAATGATTAGGAAAATCGTTCGTATTTGATATGTCATTGGTTATATGCATGCAATGCAACATCCACGTTTTAATTCTAGCATGTGAATTAAACTATGTCGGTGAACATGTAATTAGCATTTAATTATGTCAAAATTAAGATTTAGGATTGAATTACTCATGAAAGAAAGGTAGAAAATCATACAATACAATGATTAAATAGTAAGATTACAAATGATTACATGATCTATGTCGGAAATATACTCAAAACGAAGAATTGAAAGAAAAGAAAAGAAAATAACTTGACGGATTAGCAGTGATATTAGAGTTAATAGTCGATTAAATACATAACTAAAGCTACGTCAAAACGATAATAGAAGTTCAGAGACAGAAACCATCCCAGAACAAGCGCACCTGCAGGTGCGTCCTCTGGAAGAGGCACAACACCTATTGCGTCTATTCTCGAGTTGCGTTTTGGCTGTGAAGCCAGAATCGCAAACAATACTAAATTTGCGTTTTGGCTGCAGGTATTTGCGATTTATTGTCGACCCAAAACTCTAGTGAAAGTGGTTTAACATACTAAATTATAAGACTAATTGTATCAATAACGAACCCAGAGATTTGATATGAACTAATCGAATCTCTAAAATCCTATCTTGATTCAAAGAAGAAAACCCGCTAATATTATATTATTAGGGATCTAAGCCAAGAACAAGATGATTTATAAAAGATTAAATACGATTTATGTACGAATAAAAATAAAATAAGAAAGGGAAAACAAAAGACGTAGAAACTAGAGGAAGAAGAAGAAGAGCAGCTTCAGGCAGCCTTTGGAAGAGGCGCTGCAGAAGCTACGAATCTTGGAAGAGGCGCATATGCTTCTGCGTTTATTCTCGACGTCTGATGATTACTAAAAAGATTTTATGAAAAGATTTTGATTTGAAATCGGTTTTGAACTTATTTCTGACATAGATCTTAAATTAATGATATGAATAAATAAAAATAAATAAAAGACGGGATTAACACCCTCATACTTACATGTTAACGAAACGAGATTAACTAAGTTAACGTTTTAGCGATAGCGCGACTCGAATATATGCAGAAACTGCCCTTGTTAAAGGATTAAGATTGAGTAAGTTGATTGATTGTGTAGATGGTGAAATGGGTCGGTCAAATGCAAAACGTGACGGGTACCCAAAAGCATTTGAGCTTACGTGGTCGATTGATCAATCATGTAGATGTAAAAAGGCTTAGAGGAAGGTCTAGAATGTAAAGAGAGAAGAGAAGGGGCAGAAAACTCGCGTGCCTTAAAAGTGAGAACAGACGTCTCCTTTTATAGCCAAAAATGCGAAAGATTCAAAGAATAACACAAAATTTGAAATACAACCGACTGGGAAAGAGGCGCAGCAGGACTGCAATCCTTGGAAGGGGCGCAGCACCTGCTGCGTCGTTTCCCCACAGGTTTCCTCCTACGGAAGGAAGATTTCCACACTTCTATTACAGAATTGTGGTTGATCTATACCTCCATTTTAAAAGATAATACGAGATAATTTTATTAAAAAGATACAATTTGAAATAAAATAATTAGAATATTTTAGAGCGTTCCGACTCGGAGTTTTAAAACGGTTAATAGAAAATGAAGCAGTTTTCGACCTGGACTCCAAATGAACTCTATTGACTGTCAAAACGATCGTACCGGCAGGTAAATGACGACCAAGGGGTAGACACAAGTATTTGAGCTATCACTTGATGATACACTTATGAATTGTCATAAATCGTTTCTTGTACCAAACATGCGGTCCAATCATCACTGGGTGGATGGCGGAAGGTGTAGAACTTAGGTATCTACAGAGCCACCGCTTTGACTGAGTCTTGGAGAAGGGAAAATTCAAAGTATAGCCACCAGGTCAATCAAAGATTACAACTTGACGACTGCGGCGACGCGAGGCGCTTCAAGGGGTCTGAACCAAGGACCTGTCATCGGGAACATTTTAAAGTCTGTCGACCATCGGGAAGGGTCGTTTAAAGTCTGTTAGACTACGTATAAAAGCTCGCCAGCCATAAGAAGGAGTCATACCTGAGCCATCTTCTTATTTGGACTGAAGTTGCGATGTGAGGCTCGCCAACCGTTTGAATGGGGTTGCGTTGTGAGACTCGCCATCAGTCATATGCGGGAATTTGCACGTCTCTGTCCTCAGGCGAACTGTCGTTGGGAAAAAAAATATAGAACGGGATTTGCGAAACTTTTTATATGGAAGACTCCGTCAGGATTGTATAATTCCAGGGATCTACTCGGTTATGGCAAGCGAAATTCTGGTAATAAAAGACAGACCCACGGATTGTATGTCCGAAAGGTGGGTCACTTCTGAGATGATAACGTCATGTGAAGGCTTTGAAGCTCGTCAAAACACGGGTCTTGAAAAAGAATCGAGTTTGTGAAGTAAGATGTCGGAGAAGAGGCGCATAAGTTTTGGGCCCAAAAGTAACTAACTTTTAACGAATTTTCAAATTGAAATGGAATCCTGTTGGGGAACAGACGCAGCAAGAGCTGCGACCATTGGAAGAAGCGCAGCAATTGCTGCGTCCTTTCCCGAGCTCGTCTTTGTCTGAGTAAAAGCGCGACAGACGAATTTTTTCTATTTATTTCCAAAACATAAAAATCGAATAAACCTCTCAAAATCCAGCCAAAACTCGTGAATATTGATCAAATTGTTCCATAATCATGACCAATCGAGGTATGCGTCTTATGTTTTGCTTTAAACTTCTAATTTTGATTGATTTAAAGTCATAAATTAGGGTTCTTCCCTTTTGAAAATGTCAAAAAATTGGGGTTTGACTCCATTTGATTTGTTGTATTCTAGAAATTGATAGTATAAATGAACAATTGGCTTTGTTAGGAACATAACCATCTAATCCTTTTGTGTTTTCGGCAATTTTTGAACAAATGAGACGGTCACTCTTCTGATTCAGAAATCGTCTTGAAAACCTCTTTCGGATTGTTCATTTTGGATGAAATTTGGTGTTCTAGAACCCTTGTGTAATGGGTAAACTTGTTGTGGAGTTAGATTTTTGATTTGTGACGGCTTTTGCAGGACGCTTTTCTAGGGCATAACCACTATTATAACGTAATGTTGTCGAATTTTCGACTCAAACCCTTGACTAGGCTCTAAATAGACTTGACTTGACCCAACATTTACATGTGTAGCTGGGTTTTGGAAGAAATGGCCGAAGATGGTCGGCAAAACGTCTCTTTTAGAGCTTGATAACGCTTGAAATGCTTGAAACGTACGACTTCGGTTTTGCAGGTGACATTCGTTCTACGTCGCGGGTAACCCCTATGGATGTAGACCTTGCGCCTTCTTCTTCCCGCATGGGAGAAGAGATCCCGACTGGGGTTTTTGAGGAGGTCGCGGAGGTCGAGGAGGTCCTGAGGAGGGCCAATACAGGACGAGGTGGACGCCATTTGTTGGGTACACCCGAGTGGGCCGAGAAATGGGATGGTAGACATCTGATTTGGGCGGCGGAGAGCTATGTGTCTTACCGTATAGCACGGAGCATGGTAAGTTATTGTTCGACATTCTTTGTATCTGTTTACCATTTCATTTCTCATTTATAAAATACTAATGATAATATTTTTGAATAGATGTAGGAGGCTTGGAACATGAGGTCTTTTTCTGGCTATACGGTCATGATGGAGGCCTACGAGAGGTTGATGGAGGAGGAGAGGGCTCTAGTCGAGGCAGGAGCCTTCAGAGACCTAGTTAGGGCCTGGAGGATGATCATAGCGAGGAAGATTTGGGCTAAGCTTAGCCTGATTTGTGCTTTTCTTGATCGGTAGTGGGATACGACCCCCACCTTTCATTTGCCTTTTAGAGAGTTTGGGGTTACCTTGGAGGACTACGGCATGATTTCTAGTCTGCCGTGCGGAGAGGAGTCTCTAGAGTGGTCGTCGACGACCATGAGGGTTAACTCGGAGGAGGCGAGGAGTTTGATAGGCTTGAACCTACCGGTGGGGGCAGCTATCATTCCCAGGTTCGTTCCGAGCACTTACGTCAGAGACAACTTTGCGGGTAGGACTCCGGCGAGAGTGAGGATAGGTGGAGTGATGGTACCTCCTCCTTGTAAAAGTGAGCAGAGAGTTCAACTCTTGTTGTACTGTGGTGGTTCTTGTCTTCGATCTACTTTGGAGACAAGGGGGAGAGGTTGTCGACGAAGATCCTTCTTTTTCTGTCTTACCTGAATAGCCTAGGTCGTTGAGATTGGGCTACTCCTAGCTTTGCGGTTCTCACCGGCTATATGAGGGCTATGGTTAGACCAGAGCTGATGGAGAAGGGGACTTCTCCTTCTACTATTGGTCATGGGTTCTTGCTGAAGATATGAACCTTCTCTTTTTTTGCATTTGATCGAAAGATCGATATTTGTTGTTTAAACGATTTTTGTTTTGTTTTCAGGCGTGGGTGTACACCTTCTTTCTGGGCTTCGCGCCTAAGAGGACGGAGGAAGAGCTTAGGGAGTTCCCCGTTGTGAGGGAGTGGGAGATGTGTCGTAGGACGACCCAGCGTTCTTCGTACGATATCTGTCGGAGGGGCGTGAATGCCCTATAGTTGGATCACGTAAGTATGTTGATTTCTTTTTTTTTCTGTCTTTAGAAATGACTGTAGGAACGACCCTTTCGTTTCTAGAACTGATCATAAGAATTATCTCCGTGTTTCTTTAATTCAGTGGGTTCGTAGACCCTGGGGTGACTACCAGGATGCTCCAGCTTTCGTGGCCAAGGTCTTGCGTCCTAGAAGTGCGAGTCAGTTGTTGTTGAGGTCGCCTATGGGACCCGTGTGGTAGCTGGGTGAGTGTTTGACCCGACAGTGCTCTCGTTACATCTTTACGGTCCCTATCGATCCTTCGGGGTCGATGTTTAGAGATCCTTCTGAGGTCGAGAGAGGATGACTTGGCCGGTGTGAGTAGGGACGCCCTCTTGCTTCTTGGTGAGGATTACTCCAGGTTCGTTCAACAGAGAGTGGCGTACTGGTCGATAGTAGTAAGCATTGCTGGAGTGACAAATAATTGTCAATTAAAGAGTCATCCGAGCTTTGTAGGAGATCGAGGTGGCAGGCGTAGAGCCCCCATCTTACCTCGAGGTGCTGGAGTACACTGATGCTGCCGGTTTCACGACGACTTCGGAGCTCCGCAATTTCAGTGAGGCGGTGACCGACGTTGGCTTGAAGGGGTGGCAGCATCTAGTGAGGAGGGTAATATTTGGCTATCTTCCTTTCTTTTTCTTGCATAGGCATGCTTTTGATCTAATATTTGTTTATATTTGAATTTAGGTGGCACCGTCTCAGCACGTGGCGTAGTGGTGGGTGGCCAACCGGCTGCAGGCCACGGCCACTGAGGCGCTCTCAGGTATGAACCTTTCCTTCCTTCTTATTGCATCTTTATGTATTTTTGAAATGCAATGACTTAAATGAGTCATTTCTTCACAAAGAGACTTGGAGCTAGAGCTGGCGGAGTCTCGGGAGGAGACAACTTGCCTGTTGAGGGAGCTGGAGGCTAGGGATGCTAAGATTGCCGCTCTCGAGGTGACTGTGGCCATGTTGGGTGGTGATGAGGATTAGCGGTATTTTGTTATTTGACTTGTACATTTTGACTTGCTTTTGTATACATTGACTTTGTTTAGGGGGAAAGCCTCCAGTTCAGGATTTTTGGATTTTTTTTGGGCGAGAGCCCCCCGTTTGATGTACGTGCTTCTTTTTGAGTGCCTCTAATGTCTAGGTATTTTTTGTTCCTGCAAGTTAGTCTAAAAAACAGGTTTGGTAGATGACGGTTTTTTGCCTTCATACTGCTGAAAAATTACATAGAAACTCACATAATAGATATCACATAATTTACTTGTAGCATTGGTAGCCTAAACTCACGCAAAACGAAAATGTAATGTGCAAAAATGCGAAAACAAAAATTACCAGACGGTAGGGAAGGCTACCCCAAAAAAAAATTTAAAATAAATGTAAGTTTATAAAAAAAATTATATATATAAAAGTCTAGAAATGATTCCCTAAAATGAAATGAGTAAATGTGCTTGTTTGGCGACAATGTCGAATTCCGTCTTGAAAAGCGAACTCGACAAGGATTTGGAAATCTAATATTATTGAAAATCGGTGTATTACCGAATCCATATCCTATAGGAATAGGAAAATTTAGTTGGACATGAATTGGGAAATATCCAAAGCTGGAAATCAGGGTAAAGGACTTGGGGAAAAGGCGCAGCAAGAGCTGCGACACTTTGAAAAGGCGTAGCTCATGCTGCGTTTGTTCCTGGGTATATCCGCCCCTGATTAAAATTGGGAAAGCGCAAATAGTATAAATTGACATCTCGAGGAAGCTATTACTCATATAATTATTCTGTCTATCAATACGATTATACACAAAAAAATATCTCTAAAAAAAACACAACTTCACAATCATGGATGCTTTTGAAAACCGTCTTAAGGAGTGGACCATCCAGTTCACCAATGTAGAGAAACACGATATGGGTGCTTTCAATTTAGAATCGATCTTGAGCCTAAAATTGGTAAAGGTCGTGAGACCTTTCTTGGTGTAGATACCTCGAATCTACACCTTCCGCCAACCACCCAGTGATGATTGGGCCGCATGTTTGGTATGCGAAAGGATTTGTGAAAATTTGTAAGTTTATCATCAAGTGATAGGTAAAAAAATTGTGTCTACCCCTTGGTCGTCATCTACATACCGATACGATCGTTTTGACAGTCATTAGAGTCATTTTGGAGTCCGGGTAAAAAACCGCTACATTTTCTATAAAACGTCTTTTAAAACCATGTCTGAACGCTCGGAAATATTACAGATATTTTAATGTTTCAAAACTTATCTTTTTCGGTAAAGTATATTCATATTTTATTTAGTAAAGAATTCGAAATATACCGCAATTTCCATAAAAAACGCGGAAATCTTTCTTTCAAAGTAGGAAACTGCTCGAGAGATGACGCAGCAGAAGCTGCGCCTCTTCCCAGAGTCGCAGTGCCTGCTGCGCCTCTTCTCCAACTCGTTTTACCTGTTTCAGAAATATTTTCTAGATTTCTTTCCGTGTTCGAGTTATTCCAAAACTCGTCGGATTTCTCCCTATATAAGGAGAGGTTTGTGCACACTTCAAAGGAACAGAAGTGTTCCGCCCCTTCTTTCTCTCTCTTTGCATTCTAGACCTTGAGCTAAGCATTTTCACAACTATGTGCTTGATTAAATGACCACGTAAGCTCAAATCCTTCTAGGTACCTGTTACGTTATTGCATTGACCTACCAATTTGACCAACTCAACAATAATCAATCCTAATTAATTGATCGTTCCTCTTACGAGGGCATTTTATTTACATTCGAGTCGAGCTGTCGCTAAAACGTAACTATAGTTCATATCTCATTTCGTCAACATGTATGTCTGAGGGTGTTTAATCCTATCCATTTTATTGTACTTTATTTTAATTAATGTAAGATTCATGTCGGAAGCATGTCAAAACCCTTTTCAAAACCTTTGTTAGTTTTCATTATTTCTTGTAAATTGTCTTTTAATATAATTTTATATTTAGATAAGAAAGTTCTTGACTTAAAATCCCTAATAGTCAATATTAGTGGGTTTTTATCGTTTATCAATTTGTGTCAATAGAGGTTAGATTTTTTCATATCAAATCTCTAGATTCGTGTTTGATATAATTAGTGTAATTAATACGACTTAAATCACTTAAATTTGACTTGTAGATCTTTAATATGACCTGCTGCGCCTTTTCCGGCTTGTTTCTGTCTCTGATCTTCTTGAATCGTTTGACGTAGTTTAGTTATGTAATAAATCGATTTTTATTCGTATTATCGCTGCTAATCTGATTCTTTTTTAGTTTTATTTGTTCTTTTCTTTGTTTCAATTAATCTTTCAAACATACTTGCGACATAGATCCCATATTCGTTGTAATCAATTGTAATATTTCTTTTATAGTTCTATTTAATCATTGTATGATTTAAGTACTTGCGTTCTCACATGCCAATCAATCCTAAATCCTATTCGACATAATTAATTGGTAAACTACATGTTCAACCGACATAGTCTAAGCTCACATGCTAGGATTAAAACGTGGATATTGCATAGCATGCATATAACCGACACCACATCGATAACAGAAGTGTTTCCCTAATCATTAGTAGAGGCCGCTATCGAGGCGGGCATGATTAGGTGATCGATCAAAAGAACTTCCTAATATGTACCCTCACCCCTGACTCCAGATCTCTGTGAACATCCGTGTTGATTGGCATCCACGAGACTCATTCTAGATATAGAATGCTAAGGGTAACGGTTTCTTAGTATTCATGTCCTTCATTTGTGTCTTGACATGACATAAAGTATTCGAACGGTTCCAACTTCCCACAAAAGTTAGTGGCGACTCCAAAATTGCGTATTTCTACTCTTGTCCCTCGTTTCTCCAGCCGTGGTAACTCGTGCACCACATTTTGGAAAGGATCGTGAAACCCGTGTATCACAGTTTGGCGACTCCGCTGGGGAAAATACACTTGCGTGTACCTAGGGTGAAACTTGAACGAGGTTAGGGAATAGTACATATAAGACAGTTGTCGGTTTCCATTACTCGACCTTCCTACGTCGTTTTATTCGGCCTTCCTAGGCCTAACCCAACCCTTTCGACCAATCACCCTGTCTGGACAATTCAAATTCTTATCTGGGCCTAAAGATGGATAGCGATTGACGTCAACCTTACCGCGGTGTGTACACATCTTAGCACCAAGGGCTTTCACTACTCAGGCGAATGGACTAGGAATCGGCCTTACTTATGTTTGGCGCGGACCTCTCCACAGACCTTGGGTTTGATTTCTTGGTATGGCAACCCACCTTCTAAGCCAAAACCCTTTTAAATGCATTCAGCATGCCGTTATTCTGTCTGTTTAAATGTGTATAACACTTACGTGATCACCATCTTTGTAAATAAACCATGACAAAAGTTTCAAAACCAAAATCCTTTGAAAATTGTAAAGCATTTTCAGAGGTGGCCTAAAGTAGCGCAAAATGACTCGAAACTCTGTGCAAAAGTCTAGTCACTATCATTTTTCCACTTCGATTCAATACTCCTACAACCACACTACGGTTGTCTAGGACAAACATATCCAAACTAGTCATTTTCAAAACTCAATTAGACATAGTGTCACACTCCCACTTCACTAATCGAGTCTTTTCGAGTAAGTGTGCTAGATTGGTCAATCGCGTTTTGATTCGTCGTCGGTCTCTTGCCCAGTTTCCAAGATGCCTGGGACCAGTCAAGCAAGTGTTCATCAACCCGAGCCAAATGGTAATGATCAAATCCTAGTTGCGCTCCTTCGTCTCTAAACGAGTCAAGACCAAGCCTATGCTCGTCTCAATGCCATTGAGCGTCGAATCATTGCTCTAGAAACCCCAGTGTGCACGATAAAGTTGACGATGCTTTTTATACGGTGTCGTTAAATCCGCAAATTAGCTAAATCAAATAACAATTTATAAAGCCAAATCTAGACTCAAACCAACCTAAGTAAAAGGGTAGTAAGGGTAAGACAAGGATCGAACCCAAGGGAAGGCGATGAATGCTAAATATCTAATCTAGACTCTTTCTAAAAACCGATTAAACAAATTAATTAATCTAACCACAAATTAAAACACTAATTGAAACAAAGACTTGAATTACTTACAAACTATGATATTCACAATGGAAAACATGTAGGAAAAACACAAATGGAGAAAGAGTTTTTCATGAGAATTGATAATCAAGTCTAAAATTACTAACAACAACTAAATACTCAAAGATTCAAATATGGAGAAATAACTTAGTGCAATTATCCCAAGTTCCCCCACAATTAACAAAGTAAAGATCCCTCCTTTCCTTCCTTTCTCTAATTATCTACTACAAACTTCTAAAAACTAGCCACCAATGAATTAAACCATCCATAAATGACTCAATACAACTAAACCCATACTTATTAAAACATAAGCATAAATAAAGATGCAAGCTTTAAGCACAAAACAAAAGAAGCATGCTAGAATCATGTAATAAAACATTAAACCATGTCCTAAATACACAATAATCCAAATTCCACTAAAAAGGTTCCAACTTTTAAACCAAAGTTACAAACTTTCAAGTTGCTTCAACAAATATCAAGACAAATCAACCAAATTCATCAAGACAAAGCAATTTAATCAAACAAACAATTACTAAGATGGTTAGTCTTAACAACAATTCATTTAATTCAAACAAGGAAAATGGAATTAAATAGAGAAGGAAGGATTAAAAAGGTCTTACAATGCTAAAAGGGAAGAACTTGTTCAAATTACACTAAGCAAAAGAAGATTAGCTACCCATAGTCTTCATATTACAACCCATTTCTAAGCAAATACCCATTACAAAAGCCAAACTTGAAGAACAAAGTAGAGAAAAATGCTAAGGAAAATATAATGTTGTATGTTGAATGCTTGATGCCCTTGTCTCTCTTCAGAAATCTTCTTTTATACCCTTGGTCCGCAAACCTAGGGGCCTTGAAATGTGGGCTTCCAAAAGACAAGACGAGAAAATGAGAAAAACCCGTGCTGAGAGATGACGCAGGCTGCGTCCTACGACGCAGGCTGCGTCGAGCACTGCCCAACTTTTGCCTTGTTTTCCTTCTTGACTTTCGTTGACCCCATGGATATTGACCCCGCCTTGACTTTCATTGACCCAATGGGCTTGGTCTTCATACCTTGATGATTCATTGCTAGCCCATTCAAAATTTCCGGGTTTTGGGTCTCGGGTTTTCGGGTTTGACTTTTATTGACTTTACGGGATTTGACTCTCAAAATTGACTTAAAGTACTAAATACTAACATTATTACTAAAACTAAAATTAACATAAAACAACACTAATGACCCGTAAAAAGTAGAGCGAAAGACTCTAAAAACTACTACTAGACACGACAATATTTGACGTTGTCAAACACCCCCACACTTGGACTTTTACTCGTCCCGAGTAAAACTCGAGATTAGCACAAATGACATGAGCCCAACAAAGTGTGTGTGAAGGTATTGACCTCTCTTCCCTCACTACACCCTTCTTATACTCCCTCTTGAACAATCCACCAATGACAAAAACAAAATAAAAAGACTCAATTCTTGTGACACTCTTCTCTCACTCCCCCTCCTTATATCATCCCTCAAGACTAAAGACACGACATGCCACCTACTCCGACTCAACTCAATTCCTCCCTCCTTATGACTCCAAATAAAGTAGTATGACCATCTTTGCCTTATCCCAAGGCATAGCGAGATGGTCTTTCTCAACAACCTTCACACAAATCCACTCCTTATATCACCCCCTTATTACTCCACTAATGCAAATCATGGTTACTTGGTTGGCCCCAAACTTCACAATTTGCACAACCAAGCGACCACCAACATAAATCCACCAATTTGAAACAAAGTTTTGTGACTCAAAAATAAAAATAAATGGGTCCTAAGCTAGCCTCCTTCCAATTTCCTCCTTATCACTCCCTTCTTATTCCTCCAAAAATTCTCATCATAGGAAGAATTATGCTCAATTTTTTTTTCATTTTTTCATTTTTTTCATTTTTTTTTTCTTGAAAATCCCTCATTTTGCCTAAGGTGCCCTTTCGGGTTTTCACCTTAGCTTTTCCTTTCCTCTCATTGGTGGCTCGCAACTCGATTCTTCATTTTGCCCGGAATGCCCTTTCGGGTTTTCATTCCGTCCTCGGCCACCTTCCCAATCTTGCCTAGGTGCCCACCCTTGTGGGTTTTCACCTAGCCGGGATTTTCAATTTTTTTTTTCTTTTTTTTTCTTTTTTTTTTTTTTTTTCAAAATAAAGACATAAAAAAAAAAAAAATTACAATGCATCAAAAACAAACTAACTATGTACAATATTCTCCCCCACACTTAGAATACACAATGTCCTCATTGTAGGAGGAGATGTACAAAAAGTACGGGTTGCCTCCCGTAAAGCGCTTTTGGTTTTTGTTTTTTTTTTTCGTTTGCTCGACGCCTTTTCAAGATCATTCTTCTTCAAGACTCAAGAGCGGAACAACTCAACGCCCTTAGTAACTTATCAAACACATTAGCCCATAAAGATGAGAAGTGGAGGTAGTAGGTTGGAATAATATGGCAAGTGTAGTCAAGACTAAATGATTCTATGTCGCGGTAAGGCTCCTTGAAAGAGAAGCTGGATTTGGCAAAAATCAAGTAATAATGAGAGGACTCATGAGCTTCTTTGTGGAATACATTTGATGACATTTCAAAGCAAATTTGAGGCGGTTCCTCCTTGCGGGGGTACACCTCTACAAACTCATTTTCCATATTCATTTTCGCAACCTCCTTAACCTCCACACTAGCAAGTTTTATAGTCTTAGGAAGGTCACAAACAACATCATCAAGAGCTTTTACCTCCTCCTTTTCAATCTCAACCTCCCCCCAACTCATATCTTCTTGTTCATTCTTCTCAAACACCTCACTCGTTAATCCCGTAAAAGTAAAATTTGGGCAAGAATTACTACGAACTAAGGAGATTTTATCAAGGTGTGAGGCATCAACTCCGGAACTCGGAATGTGAATAGGGGTCTCAATGGATGGTAATGCCCAAGAGGATTTCAAGTCACAAACATCATCTTCATCATCCCAAAAATCATATTCATCAACAACACACTTTTTATAATTGTGACTCATTTCATGCTTAGAGGAAGGAGGGTCTTCAACCTTAAAGTCATACTCATCACTAATGAAACCATTAACAACATAAGAATCATCTAAAGTGTGCATCTCATCTTGTTCGATACTACTTTCTTCGATATCCTTAAGGAATTGGTTTACTTGAATTTCAAGGTTTTCCAACCTCACATTGTATAGCTCTTGATGCTCTTTAGCTATAGCCCTTTCAATTTGATTAGCTACCCTTTCAATTTGATTAGCTTTCTCAAAGTCTTGTGCCCCTTTGATAATATCTTGCAATATGTCATTGATGCTCATTGAAGATGTGTCATTGGTAAGCATTTCCTCACTTTGGTTGAATTGGGGTTGACAAGAATTTTCCAACTCCCATATAAATGTCTCTTTAGCCAAGTAAAGGAAAAAATCCCACTTCTCTTCATAATCAAACTCATACTTAAACTTTGCATCACTCAAACGATGAACATGAAACATGGTTTCTTCATTCAACCCATTAAACAATACATGACAAAGCTCCCAAGTTTGATAAGAGTAGTGACAATTTGAGGCATAGTCCCCCAATCGATCAAAATATGCACAAAATGGTTCATTCTCAAATTGGAAAAAATTTAAGTTTGCCATTTCATCAAACAAGTTAAACAATCTACAACAAGTAATTGACTCCTAATATTTACAAGAAGGAACATACAAATTTAAGCCAAAAGTTTAGACTAGCTTTAGCTTTGTTGCCTTCCCCGGCAACGGCGCCAAATTTGACGATGCTTTTTATACGGTGTCGTTAAATCCGCAAATTAGCTAAATCAAATAACAATTTATAAAGCCAAATCTAGACTCAAACCAACCTAAGTAAAAGGGTAGTAAGGGTAAGACAAGGATCGAACCCAAGGGAAAGCGATGAATGCTAAAAATCTAATCTACACTCTTGCTAAAAACCGATTAAACAAATTAATTAATCTAACCACAAATTAAAACACTAATTGAAACAAAAACTTGAATTACTTACAAACTATGATATTCACAATGGGAAACATGTAGGAAAAACACAAATGGAGAAAGTTTTTCATGAGAATTGATAATCAAGTCTAAAATTACTAACAACAACTAAATACTCAAAGATTCAAATATGGAGAAATAACTTAGTGCAATTATCCCAAGTTCCCCCACAATTAACAAAGTAAAGATCCCTCCTTTCCTTCCTTTCTCTAATTATCTACTACAAACTTCTAAAAACTAGCCACCAATGAATTAAACCATCCATAAATGACTCAATACAACTAAACCCATACTTATTAAAACATAAGCATAAATAAAGATGCAAGCTTTAAGCACAAAACCAAAGAAGCATGCTAGAATCATGTAATAAAACATTAAACCATGTCCTAAATACACAATAATCCAAATTCCACTAAAAAGGTTCCAACTTTTAAACCAAAGTTACAAACTTTCAAGTTGCTTCAACAAATATCAAGACAAATCAACCAAATTCATCAAGACAAAGCAATTTAATCAAACAAACAATTACTAAGATGGTTAGTCTTAACAACAATTCATTCAACAATGAAATTCAAACAAGGAAAATGGAATTAAATAGAGAAGGAAGGATTAAAAAGGTCTTACAATGCTAAAAGGGAAGAACTTGTTCAAATTACACTAAGCAAAAGAAGATTAGCTACCCATAGTCTTCATATTACAACCCATTTCTAAGCAAATACTCATTACAAAAGCCAAACTTGAAGAACAAAGTAGAGAAAAATGCTAAGAAAAATATAATGTTGTATGTTGAATGCTTGATGCCCTTGTCTCTCTTCAGAAATCTTCTTTTATACCCTTGGTCCGCAAACCTAGGGGCCTTGAAATGTGGGCTTCCAAAACACCAGACGAGAAAATGAGAAAAACCCGTGCTGAGAGATGACGCAGGCTGCGTCCTACGACGCAGGCTGCGTCGAGCACTGCCCAACTTTTGCCTTGTTTTCTTTCTTGACTTTCGTTGACCCCATGGATATTGACCCCGCCTTGACTTTCATTGACCCAATGGGCTTGGTCTTCATACCTTGATGATTCATTGCTAGCCCATTCAAAATTTCCGGGTTTTGGGTCTCGGGTTTTCGGGTTTGACTTTTATTGACTTTACGGGATTTGACTCTCAAAATTGACTTAAAGTACCAAATACTAACATTATTACTAAAACTAAAATTAACATAAAACAACACTAATGACCCGTAAAAAGTAGAGCGAAAGACTCTAAAAACTACTACTACACACGACAATATTTGACGTTGTCAAAAGTCTCTCTCATCGTGGGACAACGAGAAGTCGATACCCCACTAGTTCTTACTGTAGAGGAAAAGCGACTCCAATACTTGGAGGAACAACTAATGTATCTCAATGGAGATGACATCTATAGGAAGAACAGTCGCAAATATGAAGCGGTAAATGCCCAGCTGCCAACCAATTTCAACATGACTGACATTCCTAAATTCAAAGGGCATAAAAACCATTTGAAGCACATCTGTGCTTTCAAGGATTATCTGTCTATCAAAGGCACCAAACAAGAGATGTTCCTAAGGAAGTTTCCTTCATCTCTCGACACCATTCCCAAACAATGGTTCTATTCCCTAGATCACAAGAAGATTGCAACTTAGGATGATGCTGCAATTGAATTTACCAAACAATACGCGGACAATGCTGAAATTCAATTTAACATGCGTACTCTAGAGGTTCTTATCCAAAGTGAGAAGGAAGGTTTCACCGACTTCCTAAGTAGGTGGAGGAAGACTAGTACCCAATTGGTCGAACGTCCATATGAGGCCACTCTTGTGGAAAAGTTCATAGGCAATATAAGACCCATCTATGCAAACCACCTAAGATACAGAAAATATAAAGTCTTTTAAAGACTTAACTGTGCTAGGGACCAAAAATCGAAGACAACATCCGAAAGCGACTCTTGTCAAAAACGGTAGGTCGCGAGTATCAAGGCTCAATGAGTCGTTCTTACCGCTCCACTAACAAAACCAATGAGGTCAACCATGTTGAAAAACCCAAAAAGAAAAACCTTCAAAAGAAGTTCACCAATATCGGCGACACATACTCCAGTGCCTTAAAAAGATTGACTCAACAAGGCAAGCTCTAGCCTAGAGGACCTATATCTGATCCAGTAAAGAAGAGTAGATTCTGGGATAAAAATGCTTACTGTGAGTATCATAGTTGCAAACGACACGACACAGAGAAATGTTTCAAATTAAAACATGTCATCCAAGATATGATTAAAGACGGTCGTCTACCCCTACCTCCTGGTAGCAAAACACACAACACCAAGAATCCTCTTGGAGTTCTAGTGATCACGAATGAAGAATCCACCTTAGATTTATTGCACCTTATCTCCTCATTTGAAGATGAAATTAACATGCTCGAAAATGCGGACAAGACATTCGTCGAAAATAATGTTGACGTATCTCATCTAATCCAACCCATTTGCCATCTCAGCGGGTTTTATGTCAGGACGGTCTACATGGATTGTTCCACACATCTCCCTCAAGCTAAGAACGAAGTTCTAATCGGATATTTCACTATTGGTTGTAATCCATACGTTCTTCGTGGCAAGGATAAGGTTAACAAGGAGGGAAATAGTAAAAAAGATGATATTTGTCTCACCAAAAATGCAATCGCGCCACGGTTTCAAGAAGAAATACCCAAATTCAACCACATCAAAAGGATGATTGACTCTTCTACTTCCAAGATCGTTCCCAACAAAGTACCTTCCAAAGAGGCCACCTCGGTCAAGTTCCAAAAGAATTAGGAAGAGAAGTCAAAGGATGAAGAGATGAACCAATTCATGAAAGAATAAAGGCTCCAGCCCTGGTATGTCAAGATACAATGAGAGTTAGAAGAAGCTCGAGATAGGTCAGTTGCACGGTATCCCGATTTCATCAGAAATCCCTATGAACCCATAACTCTTAGTGGCACAGACGAGTCGTCATCGGCATTCAAGGTCGGTGCTTGTAAGGACTTGATGGTAGGGCACATATTACCTAGATGTGAGTGGGACGCTACTTTCATCAGTAGTGCAACAAAGGCATGGCATCGATGGTTGTTCGAGTCAGCAAGGATAATGACGAACTTGGAAGAGGAGATAAAGAACAAGCAGAACAACTTCGGCATCATGGACGGGCGACTTTACGTCCTATAAGACTACTCAAACCAGACGACAACAAATACGAGTCCGAGTCCGAGTCAGAATCCGAGTCCAAGTCCGAGTCTAGCAAAGTTCTTAGAGTGTCTCCTCCTTCTGTCGCCCCCATCCCTTTATTTCTCCTAGCTTAGCATCTAACAGTAGCAGCAGTTTGGGAAATGTCCCATCAGCTATTATTTTACCGCCTCTGACTACTGAGCAGATGGCCTCTTTGTTTCAGTTGTTTTCAAAATTTAATATGAACAAATATGATTCTGCTTACTCCTTGTGTTTTTCTGAATACAATTCTGTTTATGATGACAATGAGGATAATCTAGACCCAGACTCGATTGAGTTACCTCCCTATATAATCAAGGAAATACTAGTTGAGGGGAAAGGGGCACCAGTCATAGAAAACAATAAACATATCTAGAACCCCAAGAACTTAGAATAAGGACGACCCTAAATACGACTGCAAGGGCCAGCTTCGTAGACCTCCTACAAGAGTTCAAAGACGTTTTGACTTGGTCTTACAAAGACATGCCAGGGATTGACAGGGATATCGCAGAGCACCGAATTCTGATCAAGCCAAGTTTCAAACCCGTAAAGCAAAGCTCCGTCGAATAAGGACTGCATGGGCTCTTAAGATCAAACAAGAGGTCGACAAAAAATTCACGACCGAATTCATCAAAGTCTCTGAGTATTCTAACTAGGTGGCTAATGTAGTTCCCGTACCCAAAAAGGATGGACGAATCAGGGTTTGTGTTGATTTGAGAGACCTAAACAAAGAAAGTCCCAAAGATGACTTCCCTCTACCACATATCGATATATTGGTAGATAACACAGCAGATCACGCATATTTATCCTTCATGGATGGGTATGCCGGGTATAACCAGATCAAACTGGCGGAAGAAGACATGCATAAAACAGCTTTCGTCACTCCATGGGGCACATACTGCCTACACAGTTATGCCATTTGGACTAATTAATGCTAGATTTACATACCAACGTACCGCAACTACATTATTGCACGACATGATGAATAAAGAAGTGGAGGTATACGTAGATGATATGATTGTCAAATCCAAAGACAGGAAAGGGCATATCGATAATCTTCGCAAGTTCTTTCTGAAAATCCATAGACCGTAATTAGACTCCTCTAATTAGTTACTAATTAACTTGTTAATTTAGGATTTAATGATCTATGTAACATGCATGCAAATATAAAGGCATGAATAAACATAGGATGAAATTTTCTTACATTGAGAAATTTTGTTATTTATGGGCACAATAAGAAACTCCTTTTCTTATTGATCTTGAGCTAAAACAAAGAAGATGATCTCCTTAGAATTAACTTTCAATGTAGAATGTCTCCTTCCAACATGCACCCAAGACTAACCCAAACTATCACTATAATTTTGAACTAGAAATATATAGTAACAAGTAGTGACTAATTTTAGATTTAGTACTACTCTAGTAATATAGGAATATTAGTTATTTTGATAGTTTAAGAGAGAAGTTGGAGGAAATAGCAAAACAAGTTGAAAAATGAGCAAATGAAATGAACAACCAAAATGCCCTTATATAGGCACATGGCCGGTCATGTAGCTCAAAAATGAGCCAATATTTTGCTTATTTTAATCACATCCAAAGTGGTAGAGTGTAGGACATAAAAATGATCATGTTCATGTCATAACATGTCATAATCAATATGTTGTAGTGTGTTACAAGAAATGAACAAAAATTATTGCTTACACTACATGGAATCCGGCCTCCACTAGAGTAATATGGTCCATTTTGATTCTTGATATTTGTCCCAAATGTACTTATAATCATATGCTTAATTACCTAGTATAATTAAGTGTTAATTTGATAATATAACAATTATATGATTCAAATTAATAAATAATATATACTTAACTTTTAAGTAATATTTTACCATTATATCAATATATGATGGGTCCCATAATGACTAGTTAATTTATTTTACAACTCCTTGTAAATATAATTAACTAATTACCTCTACCTCAAAAATATATGCACAACCTCAACTAATTTAATGAATTAACGATTAATTATTAAATTAAATCTTATTTAATTATATTAAAATAAGACGTAAAATTTATTCACTCAGTTATCGTATAATTGACTAATAAACTTAACCTGTATGAGTTCCTAACTCAATTTCTAATAAATAACTCTTGTAACCAAACATATACCAAATATATATGTAAAGAACTATTTAAACTGTATCGTATACAAATAATTAGTTTACAGTTTGGGTCTCATCCTTTAGGTGTGACCGAAAGCGGTCAGTTGATCACCGCCATAATACGACAATAACGTCTAACTCTAGTCAGCTGATCATTATTGATTTACGTTAATCAACTGACGTGGAATATCATATACTAGTCATCCCACGGATATTCCAAAATGAGATTTATTATATAAATGCACTATTGTGGAGGACACTTACTCCAACAATCTCCCACTTGTCCGATACAAGTTGTACATGTAGTCACACTATTGCAGAGAACTCCTTCTCCAACAATATCTCCCACTTGTCTCGACAAGTTGTGTGCTACCGATTCTCTTGTCTCTTTGTGTCACATCCTCCTACTCATCGCAAGGTGTCTTTCAGGTCGCACTTGCGATTGAAAAATATAAATAGAGTGGTTTCTCGATCTGGGAGAGTAATTGTCTGACCGGATAATCTACCAGAGATCTCTTCCGAGCATGGCCACGCATTTCCAGTCACTACTCCTCGAGTGGCTCGAAAATGTTAATACCCAACGTGGGTGGACAATTCCTGTTGACCCAACATACACTGTATAATGCAGATCACCATGACCTAGAAGATGCCCATCGGCCTCCTATCACGGCACGACCTAGGACAAAAACCAAGGTCAATCGGAAACTACACCAACTCAGGTAAATGGTCGTCAGTCTAAAGAATCGACTCATAGGAATAATATAGAAATCCCTGCCACGACCAGGCTTCAATAATTTTGACAAGGGATCCTATAAAGGTCACCGTCCGACTGAGTGTCATACAGTGTGCCTATGTAAACGACCAGTCATCTCCGTGACCCCACGGCGCTGAACTGGCCATCGATCGACTTACAATCTAGTCACTTCGAGACGTCACCTCATATGAGTGACTAGGGACAATAGTACTAAGTTTATCTTGTTCACTTGAATTGTGTTCAACTTTTCATAAAACCAATTCAGATATAACAAAGTATTGATATTTAGTCAAACTAAAATAAAGAGTTCATATAAAACTCGAACAATGAATGCAATTATCATATATGTAAAAATTGATACAATATTCAACTATTACATATCATATAATCTAGAGGAATTCAGGGACTCGTCTTAATCCTATTGCGACGACATGCCCATCATGCTTAGCCTTTGAAAGAGGCTTGGTTAGACGATCAGCGATGTTATCGTCTGTCCCAACCTTACATACATCAATTTCCTTCCTCTCCACATAATCTCTAATTACATGGTATTTCCTAAGTACATGGCTAGACTTGTTACTAGACTTGGGTTCCTTTGCTTGAAAGATAGCCCCACTGTTATCATAATAGATCGTTATTGGATCTCCGGCAATGGGGACTACCCCTAGACCTTCCATGAATTGCCGAATCCACACAGCTTCCTTAGCAGCCTCTGATGCTGCAAGGTACTCAGCTTCTGTTGTAGAGTCCGCAGTAACGCTTTGCTTGAAGCTTTTCCAGCAAACAGCTCCTCCATTCAACATAAAGACATAGCCGGATTGAGATTTTAAATCATCCCTATCAGTTTGGAAACTAGCGTCCGTGTAAACCTGTACACGCAACTCAGTTTCTCCTTCAATCACCAAGAACGAATCTTTAGTTCTTTGTAAGTACTTAAGTACGTTCTTGACGGCTATCCAGTGACTCTCACCTGGATTGGCTTGATAACGACTTGTCATGCTCAAAGCATATGTAACGTCAGGGCGCGTGCACATCATAGCATACATGATTGATCCAACTGCGGAAGCATAAGGAATCAAGTTCATGCGTTTAATCTCTTCGGTGACGGTAGGACTCTGCGATCTACTAAGAGTGATACCATGACCTATGGGAAGGAAGCCTCTCTTAAAGTCTTTCATTTTGAACCGATCAAGAATCTTATCCATATAAGCTTCTTGACTTAATGCTAGTATCCTTTTCGATCTATCTCTATAGATCCGGATACCCAAAATGCGTTGTGCCTCTCCCAAGTCCTTCATCTGGAAATGTTTCCCTAGCCACTCCTTTGTAGAAGTAAGCATTGGTATATCATTCCCAATGAGAAGTATGTCATCCACATACAAAATAAGGAAAGTAACTTTGCTCCCTCTAAACTTCATGTATAAACATGGCTCCTCGACACTTGGAGTGAAACTGTTTTGTTTAATAACATGATCGAAGCGATGATTCCAACTTTTGGATGCTTGCTTAAAACCATAAATGGATCTCTTAAGTTTGCACACTTTCTTAGGATTGGATTTATCCACAAAACCTTCGGGTTGTGTCATATACACTTCCTCTTCTATAATCCCATTCAAGAAGGCGGTTTTGACATCCATTTGGCAAATTTCATAGTTATGAAAGGCGGCAACCGCTAAGAGAATGCTAATGGATCGAAGCATAGCGACTGGGGCGAAGGTTTCATCATAGTGTAAACCATTAACTTGAGTGAAGCCTTTTGCCACCAATCTAGCTTTGTAGACATTATTATGTCCATCTATGCCGATTTTGATCTTGTAGATCCACTTGCAGTGAAGAGGTCGAACCTTCTCAGGTAAGTCCACCATGTCCCATACTTGATTTTCGCGCATAGAATCTATTTCGGATCGCATGACCTCGAGCCAATGCGTGGAGTCGGGACTAGAAATGGCCGACTTGTAGGTGGTGGGTTCGTCACTTTCAAAAAGTAATAATTCTCCATCTTCCTCGATACATCCGAGGTAACGATCAGGTTGATAAACAATTCTACTTGACCTTCTAGGGACAACTGAAAGTCCATAGACCTTAATTAGACTCCTCTAATTATTTACTAAATTACTTATTAATTTAGTTTATAATGATCTATGTAACATGCATGCAAATATAAAGACATTTATATAAGAGAAGAAATTTCCTCACATTGATATGGAAAATATAAGGGCACAACAAGAACTCCTTCTTGTTGTTCTTGAGCTAAAAATATGGATGAACAAGAAATCTCCAAACTAGAAGACCTCCTTCAAGTTGCACCAAGATGACACCAAATAATCTACCCTTATTATTAACTAGATAATAAGATAGATTATATACTACTAATATTAGACTATATTACTACACTAGTAATACTTAGGAAATATTAGTATATGAGAGTTTTTAGTGAGAGGAAGGATTTTAGAGAGAAGTGTAAAAATTGCACAAAATGAAGTAGTATGAAAATGAACAACCATTGCTCATTATAAGGCCATATGGCCGGACCACTTTGTCCAAATAAGGACTCTTATTTTGTTTAATTTGATCACATGCATTAGAGTGGAGTGTTGTAGTATAAGTGATGATTGTATTCTACATGTTATGTCACTTTCAATTAGTAACTAAAGAGTGTAAACAAGAACAACAATCATCACCACGTAACTAGCAACAAAACCGGCCATTATGGTCTAGTTTGATCCATTTTGATTTTTGATATTTGTCTCACAAATACTTATTGATCATATGGTTAATTATCTTGTATAATTAAGTGTTAATTTGATCATATAACAATTATATGACTCAATTAAATAAATAATATGTACTTAACATTTTAAGTAATATTTTACCATATATCAATATATAATGGGTCCCACAATGCTTAGTTAATTTATTTTACAACTCAGGTAAATATAAGAAAATAATTACCTCTATCTCAAAACCTCAAATAATTTCGTAATTTAAACGATTAATTACTTTAAGTTAATTTATAATCTTCCATTAAAATAAGATATAAATTAAAACTAGTCAATTAAGCATAATTGAAAAAATAGTTTTATGAAGTTGAGTTCTAATCAATTTCTAACAATTAACTCTCGTACATATCGAATATATGTAATGTACTAATTAACTGTATCGTATACAAATAATTAGTTACTATTTGGATTTCATCATTTAGGTGTGACCGAAAGGGATCAGTTGATCACCGCCGGCAAACGACAATAACGTCAAACTCTAGTCAGCCAACCGTTATTGATTTACGTTAATCAACTGACTAATCATATATATAGTCAATAAATATCCCAATTATATTCCTTAATAAGATTTATTATGTGGCGCACTATTGTGGAGGAAACCTACTCCAACAATCTCCCACTTGTCTGACACAAGTGTGCGTCACCGATTCTCTTGTCTCTTTATCACATCTCCCACTCAACGCAAGGTGTCTTTCAGGTCGCACTGGCGATTGACAATATCTAGAGTGGTTTTCTCGATAGGGAGAGTAATTGTCTGACCGGAAAATCTACCATAGATCTCTTTCCGAGCGTGGCCACGCATTTACAGTAACTTCTCCTCGAGTGGCCTGAAGATGTTTTTACCCAACGTGGGTGGACAATTCCTGTTGATCCATCTACTCTGTATGATGCAGATCACCATGATCCAGAAGAAGTCCATCGGCCTCGTTTTACGGCACGACCTAGAACATCAACCAAAACCAATCGGAAACTGCACCGACTCACGATAGACGGTCGCCAGTCAAAAAGAATCGACCTTATAGGAAATAGATAGAAGACCCTGACACGACCAGGCATCAAATAATTGTAATTAAGGGGTCTCACAATGTCACTTGTCTGACAGAGTGTCATACAGTATGTTATGTAAAAATGACCCAGTCATCTCCATGACCCCATGGTGCTGAACCAACCATCGATCGACTTACACATATAATCATTCGAGAAGTCACATCATTGATTGACTAGGGACAAAATAATAAGTTTTGCCTATCACTGAAATAGGGGTCCACAATCTATT
>JAIUZE010024277.1:0-24065 GCA_022085475.1 Heliosperma pusillum | reverse complement strand
CAAACCAAAGCTATGTAACATTTATCCGTCGAGTAACTCGGAATCGTTACCTTAGCTAGCTAAAATCAGTAGCACCAAAATAATAAGAACTAAGAAAATAAGAAACCCGTCTTCTAATCTTCTCCTAAAATATACGAGTCACCAAACTCGTCTTCAAAGTCTTCCCCTATAAGAAATGACAAGAAACACATTATTAGAATTAAAACTTTGATTTTCCATAATTAAAGTGTTGAAAACGATTTTGACGGAATTGAAAATAAACCGTACTAGAAGATGGGGAGCGAAGAGGAGATCCTAGAAATATAAGTTAGGACGGATTTAATTAAGAAATGAAGGTTTTATTAAGGTTTTGCTCAAGAACGATGAAGAACGGATGAAGAACGCGAAGAACGCTCAAGAACGATTAAAGAAAGTGATATTTTGATCTTAATTTGATTTGTTGAAAAATGAAAAGTTGTTTGTGAGTAAAGTGGAGTGTGTGAGCCGTGACGTTTATCCGAGCACCTAGTGAGTTGGGTTTTGAATTGTTGTTATGGATTGCCCGGGATAATAATTAGTAATTCCGCGCATTTATTAGATATTAAGTTAATTGAATTAAATATCAAGATATTATTTATTGTAATGAAAAGAAAGAAAATATCAAGGTCAAAGAGAGAGGAAAAAACGTGTGATATGGTGACTGTCGGGTCAGTTTTGTAAACGATTTGCGTAATTTTCGTTAACTGATCGATAAAGTTAATAAATATCTAGATATTTTGATTAGTTTATTCAAAACAATTAAAATATCTTATGGTGAGTGGAAAGCGATGACACGCGCGTGTGACGCATGCCAAAGTCGAGTTTCGATTTTGTTTCGCGCTTTACGATGAGTCGGGAATAGTTAAATGACGTTCGGTTAAAACCGTAAACGTTATTCTTTAAATTCCGAATAAATTCAAAATAATTATATTAAATTATGATAAATCTTAATAAATCTAAATAAAAATAAATCAAAAATATTATTTTTTTAAATAAAATTTCGGTCTTCAAACTTATTAGGCGAGTCGGGAAAAAGTCAACGGAAGTCAAAGTTGACTGAAAAGTCGAGAAAAGTCGAAGATGACTTAAAAGTCAAGAAAAGTTTAGGACGACTTAAAAGTCAAGAAAAGTCAATGACGACTTTAAAAAGTCAAGGAAAAGTCAAAGACGACTTAAAAGTCAAGAAAAGTCAAAGATGACTACAAACGGTCTTTTCATGGAATCCCTCAAAAATTCCAAATACGAACGCGGAATTTCAAAATAAGACTCGGAACAAAAATTCCTATTTTAAAAACTTAAGTTCTACTGAAAAGTGTTAGTAAATATTTTAACTAGAAAAATCGGCATTTTTCGGGTTGTTACAATCTTGGTGTACCGCGCGCAACGCGCGCGGTGCAACAACTAGTTATATCAAAGACGAATTCAAAGACTAAATATGAGCAGATCTAACCTCTAAAACACAAATTTGATCTAAAGATAAAAAAAGGTGATTTAAATTAGACTATTAAAAAAGGTTTTAAAAAAGTTTTGACATAAATCCGACATGAATCTTACATGAATTAAATAAAATACAAAATATGGGATTATTACACCCTCAGACTTACATTTTTGACGAATCGAGATTAACTAAGTTGCGTTTTAGTGATAGCTCGACTCGAATGTAAAGAAAGTGCCCTCGTAAGAGGATCGAGAATCGATTAGTTAAATTGATTAGTTAAGTGTAGTGGTCAAATTGATAGGCCCATGCAAAATGTGACGGGTACCTAGAAGGATCTGAGCTTACGTGGTCGATTGATCAAGCACGTAGATGTCGATAGCTTAGAGCAAGGTCTAGAATGCAAAAAGAGAAGAGAAGGGGCGGAACACTCGCGTGCCTTAAAAGTGAGCACGAACTTCTCCTTTTTATAAGGAGAAATCCGAAGAGTTTCGGAATAACTCGAACGCGGAAAGAAATCTAGAAAATATTCCGAAAACAGAGAAAACAGCTAGGGAAGAGGCGCAGCAGGCACTGCGTCTCTTGGAAGAGGCGAAGCACCCGCTGCGTCATTTCCCAAGTAGTTTCCTACTTTGAAAGAAAGATTACCGTGTTTCTTTTATAGAATTGCGGTAGATTTCGAATTCTTTATAAATAAAATACGGATATATTTTACCAAGAAAGATAAGTTTTGAAATATTAAAATATCCGGAATATTCTCAAGCGTTCAGACACGGTTTTAAAATACGGTTTATAGAAAATGAAGCGGTTTTTTACCTGGACTCCAATTAAACTCTAATGACTGTCAAAACGACCGTATCGGCACGTAGATGACGACCAAGGGGTAGACACAAGTATTTGAGCTATCACTTGACGATAAACTTATGAACTGTCACAAATCGTTTCGCATACCAAACATGCAGCCCAATCATCACAGGGTGGTTGGCGGAAGGTGTAGAACTAAGGTATCTACAAGAAGTTACCTTTATTAAAAATTGAAAAAGGAAAAAAACGAGATAGAAGAAAAAGAGGGCGTCGTTGTCCTTGTCATCGTCGGTCGTCGGCGCTCTTGCCGCTGTTAGTCCGGTTACCGTTAGAAAGTTAGAAGGGTTTTTTTTTTTTAAAGAAAATAACAATTCATTTATAGAACGCTTTACGACACTTACAAAGGAGATGTATAATTGAAAAAAAAAATCTAATAGAAACAAAAAAAAAATCTCTTATAAAATAGGGATCTCAAAACATGATCTGACAATTCGGCTCGTCTTCGTATCACTCTCTTCATGTAGCTTTTGATGAAGGGATCCTTCGTTTGATTCATTCTGAGAGAAAATTAATCTCTTACCGATTCCAAAGATCGTTGGCAAATAACATGTATCCTTCAAAAGAACATGCGACGAACCATCAACGAACTACTCTTGTCAATACTAGCGATGAAACTAAAGCCACGATTGAATGGAAAACCCCCAAAATAAGGGACTGAAGAACAATTCTCACCAAAAGGGAGACTTTTATTGACTAAATAATAGATCTGGATACTACTGATTGAAAGATGGAACAACTACGGGGATTATCATCGACGGATTATCGATGGAAGCCCCTCGTATTTTGATGGAGCTGAGGTTAGGGTTTGTTGGAGAGAGTTTTTTCGAGATAGATGTGTAATTGTATTGATGTGGGAACTTTTCAATTAAAAGGGGTTTTTGGATTGATGTTGTAGGGTTGTGTTTAAAATGAGAGAGATGTAAAACGTAATACATTATTGTAACGTAATATGTTATTGATCATGTCTTTTTTCTTTTTAATCAGACGAGTCTACGGTTCACGTCGGGTCTTGAAAGTCGAACCCAGACCCGCACCCGAAAATTTTATATAGGACCCTTATCCGACCCATCTCCAGACGAGTCCCAAAAAATCAGATCCATTCGGGTCTAGGTTGGGTCTTCGACCATCCCTAGAAGTGAGTATGGACATCAAATATGAGGAGATATAATTATGGGCGGCACTCAAATCGACACTGCCATCCCTAAACGTGACTATTAACGACGCTGCAACTGTGGTTGAACTTACTTTTGTATCCGTGACAATTTTAGAGAACTATTTTTATAAATCGCACAACACCTAGGTGCACTTCATCATCTAGGTTGACTAAAAAATAAACAGATCTTCATATGATGTATACGTTTGAGCTCAGGTCTCAGACAACGAAAATGAAATAAACCACGAGTTTATAACGAGTTGACGACAATCAACAATCCACTCATCAATTTAAACTAACACCACAGCAATCATTTAGAAGCAGTAGCTTCTACCAGCTTTTGGTGAAACTTAAAAAGGAGTTTAAAGTGCTAATAAAGCCAACTATCCAACTATCTTACACTACATGCCAAAGCAACATAAGTAGTTAACCTCTGAACAACTACAAAATAACTCCAAACTAGTTTCAGAGTTGCACTAGAAAAGTCCCAAAGCGGAAGCTCAGAACAGTCCAGACAACACATTTGCAGCAACTTAACGATAACTGATTATTTACTCTCCAGGGGGTGCGACACCTTGCTTCATCCTCTCTCTTTTCATCTTCTTCTTTGAGACCGGTTTCTTTTTCTTTGGCGGTAAATTCTTTTGGGCGTAGATGTAGAGTACATAATTCCCAATCAAAAAGGTCAATACAAGTCCTCCGATAACCAAAAGCACAATGAGCCCTGGGTTGATGCCTTTCGCCTCAACCTCATTTGCAGCCTGTACAAAAGTAAAAATTAAATTCTTAATGTAATTCATGCTCTAAAGTCAACAATAACTTTAAGGAGAAAGTTCGGAGGAAGATAGACAAGTTCTCATAAAGATACTTTAACTAAAAATCAGAGTACTAGCTTATGATCTCCATGGCATCATGCCTATCCAATAAAATCAGGTATGGGTGGCGGGGTGTTGGACGTGTACATGTCCAAGGTATCAGAGTTTCCAGCAATTTTAGCTGGCCCTTGAATTTCCAGCAATTTCATCAAGTATTCCCAGATGGGAAAAGAAGACCATGACAAAGTTTAAATAGTGTCTTATTGACAATAAGGTATTGAGCGATTCACTTAACAAACGTGGGCAATTAACTCATCATGTATTTTGCCATTCACACTGTTGCTATTACAGTTATACACTATGATGCTCGGACTCGTAGATGAGGATCCGACACGGGTACGGATCCGAGTGTCGGATCCTTGAAATGTCAAAAACAAGGATTCGGATACGAGGATCCAAATTTAAATTTGGACTTGCGAATTTTTATTTTTTCTGAAAAAATTGATTATTAGTTAAAAAACATCAAAGAAAAGAAAGGAAAAATAGTTTCTTCATGTTTTATATGAATGAAGACTTTATTACATCATTAAATTCATGTCAAGAGCACTCTTGAAATAGTGTTGCTCTACATAACAGAGGGTGGGAACAAAACACTCCCACACCGAAGGATCCGATTTCTCACAGAAGGATCCGACAAGGGATCCATGTCCGGATCCGTGTCCACCGGATCCTTAGGGGTAAGTGAAGAGTCCGAGCATCACAGGTTATACACACGTGGGCAAATTGATCGGACTTGAAGTATCTCACAATCTCATAGATTGTACCTACCTGTGCTTTGAACATAACTGATAGTATATAAATAACAAAATGAGAATGTCACAAAAAATGCATTAAAGAACAGTTCAGAACTATCCTCATAGGTTTGCAGTCGACCTTACAAGACTGTACCAACCAGCATTGTTGGATTGAAAAAGAGAAAGATAACATATTGGTGGGTGGAAAAGGAGGTCTAGCTGGCAAACAATGACACGACACAAACCCGACACAAAACTAACGGGTTTGCTTAGAGGTTTAATGACCCATTTATGTAAGTGGGTCGACACGAACTATATCCTTCCTTAAATTTGAAAAGACCTGAAAGGAGAATGCTGATCATCTCATCTCTCGCCCTCCCTTGTGTGTTGCTATCCATACACACACCCGGCAAAGATCAGATTTTTCTTCATAGGTTTCGAAATTGTATTACTCAAAGAACACGACCTCTTTCACTAAAATGCAGCATTCTTTTTACAATATTAATTCTTGAACCATTTACATACCAGTATTTCATTAAATACGCTACATTGATGGCTACAAGGGAACACAGTCATCAAATCTTCCGAATGACTTAAGACAAACACGAAACATGTTCTAAGGAATCATATCAAGTGCCAAGGTTAAGTTAAAACTTTTCTGCAATCATAATCCAAGTAAAAACATGTTTCTTTTGAGATAAATAGTAGGCTAATCAAAACACCTTATCACGGTTTACTGTATATTCTAGTGATTCAAATAATGTTAACTACTGCAACTTGTAGCAATCACCTCATTGTCTTTTTTGTCTAAACCTATATAGATTGAGAGCTTACTTTGGCTTCATATTCAGATCTTCCGACATAAAATGACTTTCTATGAGCTTACTTTGGGTGCATATTCAGATCTTCCGACACAAAATGACTTTCTCTAGGGCAACTTAGTCCTAAAACATGATTTACATGAATACTCTCATAAAGAGCCTTATATTCTGACACTTGACACCATGTCGAGTACTGGCACTCCGAGATGAGTCAGAGTAGCATAAGTCCAAATTCAACCAGAACAAAATGATAAATTTGCCACCAAACATAATAATCTATACAAATAAAGATTAAAAAGTACCATTAAAAAGAAAACAATTTGATTCAGTAGGTCATCCCCCAACTAAATGAGATGATTAAATGTCAAGGAAAAGATCAGTATAAAGCTGAAAAACTAACAAAACACCCTCAATCCAACTTATTGGCATTAGATCACAATAATTTTATAGTGTAGAAAGTGTCTAATATCTACTCCGTATATGAATCACTTTGAACCCTAATTATTTGTCTTAAATCATACTCTCTTAGTCTCATTCATCTGTTTGACTTTTATATTGTTCGTGAGGGGTATTTTAATCAAAGGCAAACATATGATTGGGAAGAACGAGTATTAACTTCTTAAATCTTAAAGAAGACGACAATAAGTGAGATAAACAATCAAATCTCCACAAAGGCCCACCCACTTCGAGCCGATTTCAAACCCATTGTCAAACATTTTTGCATTGAGATACTTGTGAATCATAGTAGCGACGCAATATTAAATCAGAGTACAGTAATCCATTCAAAAGTACTCCATATATGCCATTATGTTTAAGAATGAAACTGAACATATATATTAAAATAATGATCAACTCAACAATTGTCCCAGCTGAAATGAAATATACAACTCCTCCATCTCAATCAATTATTCAACTTTGACTAAAATACGGCTAAGAATGAATATAAAAGGTAAACAAATGATTGCGACGGAAAATGATGTATCATCTATGGGCATGCATTGCATATTTGCATTGATCAACAAAGTAAAGGGATAATACACACAACTAGTCATTAAGCTGAATTTGACATACTTCCCAAATAAATCCATAATAAAAACGGATAATGAAAAGAAAGAAATAGATGAAAAGCATAAGAATATACAAACCATGATTGAATCTTGCAGAAAGTGGGCTGCTTAGATTCACTGCAATTAAAGTAGATGAAACATCAGAAATGAAAAATGTAGAAGAGCATGGAGATCTAAATGGGTAGGAACTAGGAAGAGATAATAACCTTAAGAATTTGAGAGAAGTAAGGTTGAAGAATTGAGAGCAGATTTGGGAGTGAAAGGGGAATATAATAAACTTCAAGTATAATGAGTCATTTATATACGGAGAAGTAATTTTGTAAGAGGGATATGTGACGTGGGGGCGACCAATAAGAATCATCTCGTGACGACGAAATGCAATTACGCACCCTATTGCAGTCTGCAGTCATTCTTTTTTTTGGGTAAATTATTTATCGCAAATTCTCATTTGTGACGGACCGATCTGTCGCAAGTTTGCGACGGGTCAAATTCCCTTCACAAAAAGCAAGTGGGGGGCAAATGGAACCCCCTACTTGCCTTGCCACTTGCTCTTTATGTGGGGGATTTGACCCGTCGTAAGCTTGCGACGGGTCGCCCCGTCACAAGCAAGACTTATTGATTATTTATTATACCTTATATAATTAACTTTGTTGAGTTATCAACGCCCTCGTATAATTTTTTTTTTTTGGAAACTTACTTCGACTACATCAAACTTTAATCGAATATTGCTCTGACATAATACTTTCAGCTAAAAAATTAGAATATTTCAACTAATTTGAAGTTAAATTTGTTCCAACTTGTTCATTGATTTGTTTCCCTTATATATCTCTTTCCTCTATATTAAGTTCAACTAGTTTATTTGAAAACCCGGGTTAATGGGGGCTACTTGTCTCTTTTTCTCTAAAGTATTTTGCCCTTTTACATATACTTATGTCATTTAAAGTTAGAAGGAACCTGTTTTGGTAAAAACTTACTGACTACTGATAAGCGGTGAGAGGGGTTAAGTTGGTTATTTTACTAGTAAGAAACTAACGACAAAATGAAAGCAAATATGCGCGAAAGATTATGACACGAGTAATTGGTGACGCGGAAAACCAAAAAGGGAAAAATCGCGGGGGGAGCCGGAATGCCTCCAAAGTTATGCACTATAATCAGGTAGTACTTGCTCAGGGTACAATGTGGGTGATAGAAGAGTAAGTGATCAGTTATTATTTGACTCAAATGACAAAGACGTTCTTCTAAGTGCTGCATATTAGACTTATTCATTTGGGGTGAATTCAAGTTTAAGCCACATTACATTGATTAATGTGAATTATGTGGATGGACCATGTGGCAATCCTCGAAAATGCGTAAAGTATATCAAGCATCGCATCCATAAATATAGCGAAAATACGGGATTTTTAAAACTTTTTATATGCAAGCAATGGTATGAGGAAATGTTAAACAAACCAACATAGTAAAGTAGCTGAAAGTCCATAGACCTTAATTAGACTCCTCTAATTATTTACTAAATTACTTTTTAATTTAGTTTATAATGATCTATGTAACATGCATGCAAATATAAAGACATTTATATAAGAGAAGAAATTTCCTCACATTGATATGGAAAATATAAGGGCACAACAAGAACTCCTTCTTGTTGTTCTTGAGCTACAAATATGGATGAACACAAACAATCTCCAAAGTAGAAGATCTCCTCTAAGTTGCACCAAGATTAACCCAAATAATCTACCCTTATTATTAACTAGATAATAAGATAGATATTATTCTACTAATATTATGACTATATTACTACACTAGTAATACTTAGTAAATATTAGTATTTGAGAGTTTATAGTGAAAAGAAGAGTTTTAGAGAGAAGTATGACAATTGCACAAAATGAAGTAAGTATAAAATGAACACAAAATGCTCATTATATAGGCCATTTGGCCGGACCTTGTAGTCCACATTTGGACTATTATTTTGTTCAATTTGATCACATGCATTAGAGTGGAGTGTTGTAGAAAAGATGATGATTGTTTTCTACTTGTTATGTCACTTTCAAGTGCTAACTAAAGAGTTACAACAAGAACAAAAATCATCACCTTGTAACTATACCATAACCGGCCAACATGGCCTAGTTTGGTCCATTTTGATTTTTGATATTTGTCTCACAAATACTTATTGATCATATGGTTAATTATCTTGTATAATTAAGTGTTAATTTGATCATATAACAATTATATGACTCAATTAAATAAATAATATGTACTTAACATTTTAAGTAATATTTTACCATTATATCAATATATAATGGGTCCCACAATGCATAGTTAATTTATTTTACAACTCCTTGTAAATATAATTAACTAATTACCTCTATCTCAAAACCTCAACTAATTTAGTAATTTAACGATTAATTACTAAGTTAAATCTTATTTAATCGTATTAAAATAAGATATAAATTTATTAGTCAATTATCGCATAGTTGAAAAATAAAGCTTAATTGAATTTGAGTTCTTAACTCAATTTCTAACAATTAACTCTCGTACATATCGAATATATGCAATGTACTAATTAACTGTATCGTATACAAATATTAGTTACTATTTTGATTTCATCCTTTAGGTGTGACCGAAAGGGATCAGTTGATCACCGCCGTCAAACGACAATAACGTCAAACTCTAGTTAGCCAACCGTTATTGATTTACGTTAATCAACTGACTAATCATATATATAGTCAATAATTATCCCAATTATATTCCATAATAAGATTTATTATGTGGCGCACTATTGTGGAGGACACCTACTCCAACAGTAGCTACAAAGGGGAGACATAGTATCTCAACACAAATATGAGTCTAGAAAACGAGAGTCGTTTAAGCGCAAGGTAAAACGTCGAAAGTCAACGCCCGCTAGCTCACACGGTCTCCACCCAAAATATGCATCAACTAGTACCTGTTCATTCATAAAACATAAATGCCACAGTCAGTGGGGAGTAACTCGGGGTACTCCCAGCCATATCACATTAAAGCGAACATAATTAAAGCATATAAACATACATCATCATACATACATTGATATCATACCATATAGAAATATAACATTACATATTAGCGATATAAACAAGTGAGTATCAACAATATCATCTTCATATAACCATTGATCTAGGGAAGACTCACCTTGGCAACTGTATTTCTACTAACGTCTTGCATCTTACCGTTAGTGACCATAAAGTCGAAGAGGTTGGAAACACGACAGATAAGGTAACGATCATCATGTGATACAAACATATTCTCACGGTAAATGACACGCACTAGCATCTATACTTTGCAAGCAAGACAATCAAGTCCACGAGATAAACGTTTCCCTGAACATACGATAAACATTTTATATACTCAATACTCTAATCCTCCGGTAGGAAGACGATAATATTATACGGTCCTAGTCTAAGCATGACCAGATTCTCTGAATAAACGTGTTCCGATTCGACATGCAATAAACGTTTCGCATCCAAGACTCGATCGACCCAATGGACGTCGAGTACTCCAAATTCGGCTAAACCAGACGAAAGAAGCGGAAAGAGCATAAGTACTCATCTTCCGGCTAAACCACAAAGAAGATGGGTCTAGATAAAACAAGCAAGTACGCTACATGCAATGACACCACCACGCAAGAATACAACATTTGACGGCGGGGTGATCAACGCTAAGCGTTCGCCTTCTAATAACGTCGTCATATTCTCACTTACATATGAATGAACCTCTACCGCTTCGACATAAAGTCTAACAAGTATAAGGGTACAAACGGGAAATGAGAGTTCAATATCATCCAACAAACGAGACTCAACGAACTACTCAAGGTATACAAGACTCAAATGAGTTAACCATCTATTAAACCGTCACTGAACATGTGAATAAATCATGTGAGATACGATATAATTCTTATATAAATATTCTACTTCATTTCATAGGATTCTAACGTAAACAAACCAAAGAAACCGTTACATATGAATTTATAAGAGGAAGGAAGAAAAAGGAATTACAGGGGGTCCCCAGCCGGTCAGGCAACCGGCGGCTGGTCGACTGACTTGGCGACCAGGGACACCAACCAAACTCAAAAATAGTATCATGGGATTCCTACTCGGTCGGTCGGCTCGAACTTGCGTCAATCTCCAACAAAACAAAACCAAGTACATGGGGCGCCCAGCCGGTCTGCCCACCAGCTGGGGCGTCTACGGCTCTTCAAAATTTCATACAAAATACATAGGACTCCCAGCCGGGTAGGTGGCAGGCAGCCGGCCCACCGGCTGAGACACTTCCTATTCCGAAATTGCCAAAAACAACAACAACAACAATCAGGGACTCCCCAGCCGGTCGGCCGGCCGAGGCATCCGGACTCCAAAAACAACCCCAAATTCCATCTGAAGGCATATAAACTCAAACTCATTTGTAATTATCAACAAAATTCCCTCACTAATCACCATTCCAATCATCATATGAGTATTACAACATCAAACACAATCATTAAGGGACTAAATAGACCAACCTTAGTATCTTAAACATATGTTTACATGATAAGAAGAAATTTAGCTTACTAACTACCAACTTCTAGCAATTCAAGGCAAGTGAAACATAACTCAACAACTCAACATATAAGAACATTAATTCATGTCAAGAACTAACTAATACTTCATCTTTATCATAAATACTACCCTAAAACACATAGGACACACATAAAAATGTGATATCGAGTAGCCCGTCAACATTACCTATTTTATCAAGAAGCAATCCCTATCCGGATCTTCCAAGTCTCCACCTACATATTAGCATCACTTTGAGAAAGATGGGTAAAAAGAAACACGAGAAAGATTGCATATATCTTACCTAGTAGGCGATGGGTGTTTGCTGAAAATGAGGAGCTAGGTGAGGTTTAGTGGGTTTAGTTTTGTAGGTTCAAAGTTTAAGAGGTTATGGAACTTCAATGGTGTGCTGAAAGTTTTGTAGGTTTGAAGTTTAAGAGGTTATGGAACTTCAATGGTGTGTAGGGTTTAAGTGAGAGGGATGAAGGTGATGGGTGTTTGCTGAAAATGAGGAGGGAGGTGAGGTTTAGTGGGTTTAGTTTTGGTAATATGAAACTAGAAGGCCCAACATTCAACTTGGTACCTTACCCACTTAGATTTTCGAGTAGATTTCAAATATGGACTAGGAATGTACGAAAAAGACACGGATTCTACTCAATAAATTAAAATCCTATTTCTACACTAAGGCTTACTAAATAATATTAATAATAATAAAATAATAAAATAATTTAATCGCTAATTTCGCGGGTGTAACAGACCAAATGCCTAATGAGGTGATTAAAAGTCCTTATCAAATCAACAAATTGATGCCATATTAAATAAAGGTGAGAGTTTTCTTCGTTACTTTACTCTGATAAAAAATATGGAGTTATTACCAAGACATTGCATTTAATATATGTTTCCAGCAGAAGACAAGTTTATGGAAGTAACTGATAGAGTTGAAAAACTTATTTACTAACCTCGTAAGTTTAATTTAGATTAATAAAATGCATTTATGTTATGTCATAAGTGTAGTAAATTTTCAAGGCTAGATGCGAAATGTACAATGTCGTAAATAACTATAAATAAGTGATGTTGTAATTGGTTATGATCAAAATACACATTAAAGTTCTCGTTGAATTTTAATGTAAGAGTTGCGAAGTAATTCAATTCTATATTGGTTTTTCTAGTTGCGGTTAGTGAAATCAATCATTTAATTATTAGGCAAGGTCGTCTAATATTAAGCACCCATTTTTTTATAAATTCAAGGTCGATTTTATGAAATTATATATATATATATATATATATATATATATATATATATATATATATATATATATATATATAGAGCTTAGTTCAATTGAGTCCACCATTTTCTTAGAGTCCTTGAGTCCTCATCCTAGCCATTGGATGAGGGAGATGGATGGCTGAGATTTGGGACATTAGAAAATACACTTATCACTAATTAATTACATATGCACTAATTAATTAACTTTCTCTCTCTAGCTTTGAGTTAATCACTTTTTAAACACTTTTAAGCACTTTTGAGCACTTTTTAGCTGCTGAGATTTATGAGTGTAACTTTGATGCTTGCGAGTGTAACTCTAATGTTTTAGAGTGTAACTTTAAGTTTTTAAGGCGGTTTGTATACAAAAATTTGAATTTAAAAAATTTTAACACCTTACGAGTGTAACTTTAATACTTTTCGAGTGTAACTCTAATATTTTCGAGCGTAACTTTAAATTTTAAAGACGGTTTTGATATAATAATTTGAATATATATACTTTTAACATTCTACGAGTGTAACTTTGCTGATTTTCGAGTGTAACTTTAATATTTTTTAGACGGTTTTGTATAAAAATTTGAATTTATATAATTTTGACATTTTACGAGTGTAACTTGGATGATTTTCGAGTGTAACTTTAATATTTTTTTAAGACGGTTTATTACTTATAAATTTAAATTTATATAATTTTTTACATTTTACGAGTATAATTCTAACATTTTAGGAGTGTAACTTTAATTTTTTTTAAGACGGTTTTGTACATAAAAATTTGAATTTATATAATTTTAACATTTTACAAGTGTAACTTTGATGATTTACGAGTGTAACTCTAATATTTTACGAGTGTAACTTTAGTAATTTTAGGTCATTTTGAGTGGAATTTTTTGAATTTTATTACATGTTGAATCTACGTAATTTACTACAAATTTATGAGTGTTACTTTAGTCCTCTATGAGTGTAACTGTAGTCCTCTATGAGTGTAACTGTAGTCCTCTATGAGTGTAACTGTAGTCCTCTATGAGTGTAACTGTAGTCCTCTATGAGTGTAACTGTAGTAAAAACTATGTAAAAAAAGGTAGCTAAAAAAGGTAGATCTAGAAAAAAAATTTGAAAACAAGAGTAAAAACTAAAAAAAGAAACAGATCTGACATCAACAAGTGTAACTTTTAAGGTCATTTTGTGTTACTTTAATAAATAATGTGTGTTACTTTAATATAAGATATATGTGACTTTAATAAATAAAATGTGTAACTTTAATAGACGGTATATGTGACTTTAATAAATAAAAGGTGTAACTTTAATAGAGTCATTGTCAACAACAACTACACCCTTAATTCAGATTGGGAAACAATAATGGAAAAACATTTCTAAAAAATATATATATAAATATTAAAACAAAAAACAAATCTGAAAGCCACAAGTGTAACCTTTAAGGTCATTTTGTGTTACTTTAATTAATAATGAATGTTACTTTAACAGACGATATATGTGACTTTAACAAATAAAGTGTGTAACTTTAATAGAGAATTTGTGTTACTTTAATAGAGAATTTGTGTTACTTTAATAAAAATAATTGACATTTAACACCTTTTTCAAATTTGAAAAAATATATATATAAAAAAAACAACTAGATCTGAAAACTAAAAAAAAAAAATAAATCCCCAAAAATAAGGTTATTTGTGTTACTAAAATAAAAAAAATATATATATGTTACTTTAATAAATAAGATGCGTTACTTTAACAGAGAATTCGTGTTATTTTAATAAACAATATGTGTAATTATAATCGGTGCATCGTCATCAACACCAACAACTACACCCTTTTTCAGATTTGGACAAAAATCCAAAAACAAAAATGAAAACAAGAATGAAAAAGAAAAAAAATATATACATAGAATTTAAATGACTAGATCTGAGAAAAGGAAAAAAAAAAAAAAAACACAACAACAACCACGACAACCCACCTCCGCCTTCAACCACCCACCCTAAACAACCAGCCCCACCCAACCCCGCGCTTACCAGCCCCCTCCTCTGACCACGACAACCAACAACGGTGTGGGTGGAGGAGATGGCGGCTGAGAAGGAGGAGGAAAGGAGAGGCGTCGGAGGAGAGAGGAGAGGCGGCTGAGAAGGAGGAGGAAAGGAGAGGCGTCGGAGGAGAGAGGAGAGGCGGCAGTGGGCAGTGGAGGAGGCGGCGGAGAAGGGTAGTAGTCGTGTTGGTGGAAGTTGTGGTGGTTTTTATCAAATTTACATTTTTTTTCAGATCTACTTTTTTTTATAGTGACGGTGGAGGACGGTGGTCGTGGGGTTGTGTCTGGAGCACGGTGTTGGTGGGACGGTTGGTGGCGGTGATTGTTATTGTCGATGGAAGGTTGGTAGTGGTGGGTGTTGGTGATGGTTGGGTGGTGTTGTATGAGTAATGGAGTATGAGTGATTTATTTGGGGTTTGATTTATTTGGGTTTTAGAGAGATGAAGGGGATGAAATTATGTGAGATGAGAGAGAAGTAATTGTGAGGAAAAGTTTATATATTAAATGAGAGGGGAATTAGTGGAATTAATGATTAATTAGTGAAAGTAGAGAGGGAGTGATATTAATCACCCTTTAGGACTATCAATCTCAGCCTTCCATCTCCCCATATCCAATGGCTCTAAAGAGGACTCAAGGACTCTAGGGAATGGGGTGGACTCAATTGATCTTTGCTCTATATATATATATATATATATATATATATAGATTTAGGATCCGGTGGAAACGACCACTCGGTGGAAAAAGTGGAAACGACCTATATGTACACAAATAAGCCACGCGTAAGTGACAGACGCCCAAATTATAAATCCCTGACATCAACTCACATTTCATATATCTAATATTCATTCTACTACTGTACTACCCAATAAATTATAAACACGTGACATTACTAACATGCCACTCCATTTTAAACACATTACACTCAAAATTAATAACCCCACCATAAACACAGTACCCAAAACCACCAACATCTTACTCCTTCCATATACCACCAACGCCTAAATCCGGCAATCACCACTTCGCCGACACCGAGTTCCGACACAGACCGCCGCCGCTGACAAGACGCTGGCGGGAGACCACCATCACCGTCCTTATTCCGCAGCGCCGTGAAACAAATTCGCACAATAATCATCATCATCAACTTTGCTTTCTCAATCCTTACCACCAAATTCATCATCATTAGTGTATATGGTTTAAATATTGATGTACGTGAGATCAATTTTGTTATACCTAATGACTAATTTTATGTAACTAGTCACTATTTTAATGTACATTAACATAGATACACAAAACTAGTTAGTAGGTACATCAAAATTAGGTTGAGATACGTCAAAATATAAACCAAATGCACTAAATTTTGATTGGTTAAACACCACGACACATTAAACACCACGCACATCCTTCGCCACCATAATCAACAGCCACCTTGCACCGCCAGCAAAAACCCGTGACCGGAGAACCTTTGATTTCAGAGCCGGCGAAGAGGAGAACGAAAAGATAAAAGGGAAGAGAAGAAGGCGTACCACGGCTCCGGCGTAACGCCGATGACTATCTTATTCGCTATCATTTATTGTCGGCAATTTGGGATGCAGAATAGGGGCGGCGGAGTTCGGTGTCGTCATTGTTGGCGATTTGGGATGCAGAATAGGGCGACGGAGGTGTTTGGTGTCGGCGATTAATGGTGGACAGGCGTAGTGTCGGCGATTAATGGTGTTCACGGTGATGTCAACGGCGGTTTTGCCTGTGATTAAGGTGGTTGCCGGAGTCTCATGGTGGTGGTGGTGGGTAGTCTGGTATAGGGGATAAATGACTAAGTGTGATTTGGGTTTTTGGTATTACTCCATGTTATTGTAGTTGTAATTTGGGAAGGGAGTCAGGTAGTGTTGTTTTTAATTGTTAGTAAGTCGTTTCCACTTTTTCCACCGAGTGGTCGTTTCCACCGGATCTTGACTCTATATATATATATATTATATTTAATTAAATAAACATAAAATTCACAAAACACATTGTTTTATTTATTTATTTCCATTTTGTGGAAACCATATACCATGTAACGCTTCCGCAAACGTATCATAAGGCATCAGAGCTTCGGCTCTTGATTTCCTAGTACAATGATCATGGTGAACGATGTCGAAGATGTAAATGTCAGACGTGATAAGGAGATTGATGCCCTTATCGAAGGCTTTAATGCTCAAGCTACTGTCCTAGAACAATTACGAGACTTGGTCCTTAAGGATCGTAATGTTTATAAACCACCTCCACAACATGATGACGAACCTAGACGTAATGTCGATGATCTCAAAATAAATGAATTACCAGAACTCAATGGAGGAACAAATCCAGAAAACTATTTAGAGTGGGAACGTAAGATTGAACGTATGTTTGAGTTCAAAGATCTTAATGATGAAAAATGTTGCAATTATGTTATCTTGAAACTGGTGAGAACGAATGCCTCACTTTGGTTTGAGAATCTAAAAATTCAAAGAGCACGTGAAAACAAAGAAAAGATAAATTCTTGGGAGACCTTAAAACGCAAATTGTGCAAAAGGTATGTTCCTAAAAACTACAAACAAAACCTTTATCGAAGGGTTGCCGATCTGGTTCAAGGATCTTTAAGCGTGCGTGAATACATTTCTGAATTTGAGAAAATTACTATGATGTGTGATGTGAATGAAATAGAATAACAAAGGATGGCACGATTTATGAGAGGCTAGAATCGAATTATTGCTAATGTAGTCGATATGTATCCTTCTGTTTTTTTAATGATTTATGTTCACTATCTCTTAAAGTTGAGAAACAATAAAAGACTGCTCGCAACGCTTCATTTGGTACTAAAAGCACAACTTGAAGTAATAAGCATGAAGGTACATCAAAGTCTGGAGGTTCCAGCTCAAAAATTAAATCTCAATTAGCACCAGACAAGAAGTTGGTAGTTCACATACCAAGGATAAAGAACGTGATTTGGTTAAAGTTCGTTGCTTTAAATGTCAAGGGTTTGGTCATTATGAAAGTGAGTTACCAAACAAACGTATTGTTACTTTACGTGAGGTAATTGAAATAAGGGATGAGATATATGAAGAATTAATTGAAGAGGAAGAAGAAGACATTGAAACAAATAAGGAAATTGAAACCGGGGGAATACAGGCTCCTATTGAAGGGGAGTCATTGATAATTCGACGCTCTTTACATGCCAAACTTGAACCCATTGATACTAAACAAAGAGAATAAATTGGAAGCTTTTTCTAATATTAAAGCTGCTGCTATGATAGCTAAATCCAATCTAGAGGAGTTGAAGATTAGATTACAAAGTGATATTAGTAATATAGTCTTGCAGGCTGGGGAGAGGGCAGTTGCTCATGCTTATAGAGAGTTGGATGTGGCCAGGAACAAATTCTTAGCTCAGAAAGCTAAAACTATGTGGCTGGAGGATGCGGACTCTAATACTCATTATTTCCATTGTGCCAATTGGGTGTTGTAATGTGGTCTATAAGTGTGTATCTAAGCTCATTTACAATGGATTGGCTGGGGTTTACCTGATATTGTTAGTGATAATCAAAGTGCTTTCATTAAGGGAAGAGATATGGTTGTCAATATCCTAATCTGTCAAGATCTTGTTAGGTTGTACAATAGGAAGGCTGTCTCTCCTAGATGTTCAATGAAGGTGTACTTGAGGAAAGCTTATGACTCTATAGAGTGGTCTTTCATTGAAGATATGTTATGGGCTCTTGGATTTCCAGGGAATATGATTCATCTTATCCTGGAGTGTGTGACTGCCCCTACATATACCCTATCTTTGAATGAGAATGTGTTTGGGTACTTTGAAGGGAGAAGGGATATTAGGCAAGGAGATCCTACGTCTCCTCTCCTATTCACTATTTGTATGAAGTACTTTACTAGGATTGTGGATGTGATTGTGCAAAGAAGGGAGTCCATATTTCATCCACTTTGCACGAGCATTAAACTGTGCCATTTATGCTTTGCAGATGATCTTCTTCTCTTCTGCAAAGGTGACTTGGCATCTGTTAGGGTTATACTGAGAGCTTTTGTTACTTTCTAAGTGCCTATGGGTTAGAAATGAACAGGATGAAATCTGAAATTTATTGTAATGGTATTCAAGTTGAGGTTACGCTAGACATTCTAGAAGTTTCAGGATTTCAATGTGGCAAGTTTCCTTTTAGGTACCTGGGTATCCCAATGTCATATAAAAGGATCTCCATTGGTGACTGCAGCAAGTTAGTAGAGAAAATGGTGTCTAAAATTAGAGGATGAGGTGTAAGAAAACTTAGTTATGCAGGCATATTGGTCCTTGTCAAGAGTGTCCTCTCTCAGTTGCATTCATACTATGTAACACCCGCAAATGTACCCTATTTGTATTTTAAAAATATTACGGATACTTTTCAGCGTAATTTTAGATTTAGTCTAGAACTTATTTTCCCGTGTCTAATTTAGCAAATCCGAGTTCGTATTCGGACTCTACTCGAAATTCCGTGTGGGTTAGGCCTTAAGCCGCTTTTGGGCTTTTTCCCCCACATTTTTCCACTCACCTTATATACTCTTATACTACCCTTTTTCTTCCACTCACTCTCTTCTTCCTCACCAAACCACCAAAACCCTAAACCCCATTTATGAATCAATTTGGATTCATCACTACTCCTTCATTACTCACCCAAATCCTCTAATTTTCGTCATAATCTTCCCCTCTTATCGTCCTCTATCTTGTTTGATAATAAAATTACCGTCTTTCTCATTTTCAATTTATCCGTCTTTCTCAAAGGTGAATTATATTCATCTTTTGTCGTCTTTGTATAGGTGGAGACCTTCAAGAACCCGACAAAGATTACTACCTTGTGGACGAGGACCTAGAAGAAGATTGAAGACGCGTAAAGGTAACGGTGAAGAGTTACTCGATATCAATACGTGTTTTAATACTTTAATTGATGTTTACTAAATGTCTAATGACATTTATTAGGTACTTAATATAGTTTGATGTTAGTAAATGTGTTGGAATTGGATGTGTAGCTATAGAATATGTTGTTGGTTTCATTCACTCATTGTTGTTAAACTTGTGTGTGGATCTATTTTTGGAAAGCCATGGTTGAGTTTAGAACAAAAAAGAGATGTCTCGACCCAAGTCACGGGCGTGACCTATATGTCACGAGCGTGAAAACATAGTGCAGCATGAGCTCACCCAAGGGGTCTTGATGATCAAACCACAAACAAGACAAGCCTGACCCCTCAGATGGAAGCTCGAGTTACAAGGTCCAAACAACAAGCTATGACAAGCCAAGATCAAGCCAGGCCAAGCCACACCAATGAGGAAGACAGTCCAAGGCTCAACAACCCATGCCAAGCCCCAACACAACCCACATTACCCACACAAGACAGAAACAAAGCCATTCAGGCCCAGGCAGACCAATTAACAAACCCTGCATGTAGAAAGTACACCAGGGCATCCCAACCACCCCCACCATGGCCTACCATCAAGCCAACCCACTAAGCTACAAGTTTGTCCAGGACAAACCCTTTTGAAGTCTAGCAAAAACTCATGAAACAGACACCCTAAGTTAGAGTCCAGTAAACCATTAAAACAGAGAAGGTACAAGTCAGATTGTGGCTTCCTTTTGCTTAAGTCAACTTGTCCTCGTCCAAGGCAGGTCTTATCTAAGTTCTAATAAGAGTAGAGAGTCCCAAGGAGCAGCAACACATCCAGGCAAAGCAACAAGGCAACGAGAACAACAGATTTCCATTTCAGGAAAACTCCAAAACTGCTTTATTTGCTTTTTGTTCAGTCTGTTTTTGTGTTTTGTGTCTGTTCTTTATAGTTGTTGAGCTCGTCTTATTATGAGACTCTTAATTAGTGTCAGTAGTAGTAGTTTGAATCCTAAGATGGCCCTTGGATGATCTGTACATCCAATGGCTCACAAGATATCAGCTTCCCTATATAAGGAGGTCTTGTATGTTTATTTCAGATAGACTTTTATGAATGAATTAACTTTGAGAAATCCCTCAAATCTATCAAACTTGTGCTAAGAGCTGTAGTTTGAAATAAGCCTGATACATCTTCAAGGTGTTTGATCAGTGCCTTATCTTGTGAGTCAAGTTATATCTGTGCCTTGCTGTGGTTAACTTGCTTGCTGTTGAGTCTAGTATAGGGTGTTTGTGCTTTGCTGTAACACTTGAAAACTGTCTCTAAACTAGTCTTTGAGTCCCTTCTTTTGTGTTATGCTGTAGGGGAGCTTCTCTAAGTCATATCCTTTGAATTTCAGTTGATATAAGTCACTCTCTCTAAAACAGCCTCCATTTCTATTTGAGTTGTTGTCAGTTTAAGTGAACCTAATCTAGCATCCATCAAAACTTGTAAACCTTAGTAGTTTACACTCCACATAGGCTGACCAAATACTCTTGCGTGACAGACCTTTCACGGGCGTGACATGAAAGTCACGGTCGTGAAACTCATGTCACGAGCGTGACATACAAGTCACGGTCGTGACGACTGCAGTTTTCCTGTACCGACCCATTTTCGTATAATGGTCTTATCTCCTTCGTTAATTTCTCGTTTTTAGCTTGTGACCTACCGTTGGAACCGTAAGAGGATAATCTATCTCCTCCATTTAGAATTTATGCATTTTCATGTCTAGAACTCTAGTTATGACCGTTTGAAGTGGACCCTTGTTTTAATAGTTTCCAAACTTGTTGTTTTGAGATGAGATTTATGTTTCTTATTCATTATACTTCTTAAACTTGGTCTAATGCTTATGTAATCACGTATTGTCTTATGTTTGTCATTGTTACATTTATATCATTCTTATATCACATGTTTTGTGACGGTTTCTGATATGTTCCCCTTTGAGTCGGTTTTACCTATGTTTTGATTTGAGCACTAATCGTGAAGTGCTATGAACTCTCATTCCCCAGCTATACCTCCTCGCTCGTTAGACTGGAATGTCGGAACGAGAAGATGTATCCCTAATGCTTGTATTCATGTTTTAGTGGAGATATGACGACGTTGTTGGGAGGCGAACGCTATGCGTTGATCGACCCGGCCGTCAAATGTTGTATCTTTGCATGGTGGTGTCATTGCATGTAGCGTACCGCTTGTTTATGATGCTTGTGCTCTTTCCGCCTATTTCGTGAAGGTTGACCGAATTTGGGGTACTCGGCTTCTGTGTTTGACCGAGTTTTGGATGCGAAATGTGTATCGCATGTCGAATCGGAACATGTTTATTCCGAGAGTCTGGCCAGGTTTAGACTAGGATCGGATATTTTTATCGTCGTCCTACCAGGAGGAATTGAGTCTACATATACTAAATGTTAATCGTGTATGAGTTCAGGGAAATGTTTATCCCGTGGATGCGTATAGATCATACTTGCTATGTACATGGTGCTAGTGCGTGTCATTAACCGTGAGAGATTATGTTACCATATTCGTATGTTTGAGCGGATGTTTATATGTTGATTATTTGTGACCGTTGGATGACTTGACGTGGTTTATATGTCGAGTCTCTATGTTATCAAGTATATATGCCGCTATCGGTGAGATGCAAGCCCTAGTGAGTATATAGTTGCCTAAGGGTGTCTTCCCCGAGTTTGTCTATAATCTGATACTTACAGTTTTGTACTTCACGCGCCTATATCTTTATATATTGAAATGCCTATTTATCCTTCTCGTAATTCACATGTATATATATATATATATATATATATATATATATATATATATATATATATGTATGTATATGCTTCTACTTGTTTATTACCGTTTAAGTATGTTATTTGTGATATGGCTGGGAGAACCCGGAGTTACTCCCCACTGACTGTGGCGTTCATGTTTTCTTGGATGAACAGGTTGCTAATTGGATGGATTTTGCTTGTTGTTTTTGGGTTCGGGTGTGAGCTAGCGGGCGTTGGCCTCGACGATTCACCCCTAGACATTTCTAAGCTAGTTTAGCTAAACAACTTTGATATTTGATAGCGTTTTGAGAGACTATGTCTCTTTGTTGTATATTATACTTTAGCTTGTATTTATTTGACATTCCTCGTACTTTTCTTTTGGCATGTAAAAACTTTGAAAAATACCGTATTTTCCGCTATATAAATCGCATGCTTGTTATGTTTTATTTCCGCTATCGCGAGGGTTGTCACATACTGGGCTAGGATTTTTTATCATCCCTAAATGTGTTATCAATAGGATTATGAATATCTGCAGAAACTTCCTTTGGCATGGTGATGAATGCTATCATAAGGCTCCTCCAGTCTCTTGGGAGAAGGTCTGCTATGACATGAAGAGTGGGGGGTTTAGGAATTATTAATAGCCAAGTTTGGAATGTAGCTGTTATTGGGAAATACACTTGGTGGATAGCTAGCAAAGCTGATCACCTTTGGATTCCTTAGGTCAACCATATTTACATTAAGCAAAGGGATTGGTTTGATTATCATACTGTTTGAGTGAGTGTCCTCAACAATAGTGCGATCACATAATTAAATTTCAATAATAAGAATACAAATGGATGATGAATATTATAGTCAATTGGTCAACATAAATCGGTAACGATTGGCTCAATAGAGTTTGACGTTACTGTCGTATGACGGTGGTGATCAGTTGATCTCTTGAGGTCACACCTAAAGGACAATCCCCTAATCATGCACATTAATTAATTTGGCGACTGAAATCAGTCGCCAATATGGATATTCAGTCGCCAAATTGGCAACTGATTTCGGTCGCCCGAGATTTTTTCGTAAAATTTCGATTATAGCTTCAGTCGCCAATTTGGCGACTACTTTTAGTCGCCCGAGTCAATTTGCAGTCGCTAAAGTGGCGACTACTATGATCAGTCGCTTTAATACAGTCGCCTGAAACTGAATTTCTTGTAGTGTTATATTGTAAGTAAGAATTATATCTTATTGTAATATGATTAAATAAGATTCATTTTAGTAATTTAATTGTTATATTAATTACTAAGAATGCATTATGTTTATGAAACATTTGAGATAAGAAAAATTGGTTCATTATAATTACAAATTGTTGTAGATTATAATAACCAAATATGAGATGACCCATTTTATTTACATGTAATTATAAAATGTGACTTAAAATGTTAAGTCTAATTTATATGTTATGAAATTGCATTTAAATTGGTTAAATGCACATTTATAAGCTAAATTACATGCTACATGTCACATGTCACACTTGTGACAAATGACAAAATGCAAAAATAAAATGGACACCCATTTTATATGGGTGCA
>JAIUZE010024276.1:0-25089 GCA_022085475.1 Heliosperma pusillum | reverse complement strand
GCAATAAGTCACATGATAGAATTGTCCCCGTGAACTGTTTGAATTATATGGTTGGTGTCGTGTTGATAAGTACCCATAGAGAATTACATGAGTTATATGGCGTCTTGACCATTCTAATTCTAATGATTATTTGGACCATGACATCGAGAAGGCCTTCTATCTTTAACGTAGTATATAGTTCACTGCTTGATAAGCTTTTGTGTCACTGGCTTGGGCTTTTGATAACCAAGCCGGGTGCATGGCTGCCTAATTTGCTTCCGCTTTGGGAAGGGAGCCAGCTTAAGTACTAGCCATCTCTGCTTAGGGGTTCGCCTAGTAGAGTTTCTCATAGACGGTTATGTCATGGGACGGGGAATGGAATAGCTGTTGTCGCTAGGTCTGATCAGTCTAGGACTAGGATGTTTTCCTACCTTGTGGTATGGCCTCGAGTTACAGAAGTCGACTATTGACTGTCCTGAGAACTTATGCCTGTTTGTAGAAGTATTTGTCTTTCATGTATGTATGATTCTATGAGTTCTAGAAGGTGAGATGCAAGCCGGCTAGGATTGATAGAGTTTGGATTACCGATTGTTAACTGATTCACATGATTACGTGTTGATTAGGGTTTGGAGTGTATCATGGCCATGTTTCTGAGAGGAACCTCTGAGCTAGCATACCAGCTTCCCTACCTCGAGTTATAGTTTATTATCGGTTTCACATGATAGCTTTCACATGCTAGGTTATTTGTTAGTTATTTGTTTCATAACATGAAAAGCATATTGTTTATGTTAAAGTTTTGTATTTCCATATACATTGCTTTTATGTTATTCATGTTTAATTAAACTCGACATTTCGTGGCTGGGAGAACTCGGAGTTACTCCCCACTGACTGTGGCTTCCGTGTTTATATTTAATGCGGTCGAACAGGTGGTGAATGCATATTTGGGGGTACATTGACGAGCTAGCGAGTGAAGTATTTACCTTGGACCTATATTCGGTTCTTAGATTGTATATTATTATACACTCTTTTATTTCCGTATTTATACGGGAGATATTTCTCCCGTCTTGTATATTTCTTTTGTATAATATTATTTCCGTTTTGTAATGAACCTTTTTATTTATGACACCTTCGTTATGTATTCTCATATTTTATTTAGTTAAATTATTTTTTTTCTTTCCGCAAATTTGAGGGTGTCACAGAAGACATCATGAACTTTATTCAAATTCGGGAGTAATTCCAACTTGTACGCTACGGCACCAATACTTTTCACAATATCAAAGGGTCCAATGTATTTCGGGCTCAATTTACCCTTTACACCAAACCTTTTAACACCCTTCATCAGAGATACTTTCAAGAACACTTTATCTCCAACATCAAATTCTAACGGTCTTCTTCGGACATCGGCATAGGATTTTTGTCGATCTTGAGCGGCTTTCATTCAATCACGAATGACCCTCACATGATCAATGGTTTCAACAAGAACATCGAGGCCTAAATCACGAACATCACTCAAATCATTCCAAAAAATAGGACTTCGACATTTTCTTCCGTAGAGAGCTTCATAAGAAGCCATCTTGATCAAGCCATGATAACTATTGTGTTAAGAAAACTCCACCAACGGTAGACTCTTTTCCCAACTCGATTAGAAGTCGAGTGCACAAGCCCTAAGCAAGTCTTCTAAAGTCTGGATAGTCCTCTCAGTCTGACCATCGGTAGCGGCATGGAAAGCGGTACTCTTCAACAACTTACTACCCATGGCTTCTTGTAAGGCCTTCCAAAATCTCGAACAAAACCTCGGGTCTCGGTCGGATATGATTTCCTTAGGAACACCATGATATCTAACTATCTCATCAACATAGGCTTTTACTTTGCGATCTAAACTCCAAGTTTCCTTGATCGGAATAAATCTGGCACTCTTAGTCAAACGATCAACAATAACCCAAACGGCGTCTTTACTTCCAACGGTTCTTGCCAAAGCCATGACAAAATCCATAGAAATAGATTCCCACTTCCATAGTGGAATATCCAAAGGTTGTATCAATCCACCGGGCCTCTTGTGTTCGATTTTCACTTGTTGGCAAGTAAGACATCTTCCAACATAGGACACAACATCGCCTTTCAAATTCGGCCACAAAAATTGTAGCTTCAAGTCTTTATACATTTTATCTCCTCCCGGGTGGATAGAATAAGGAGAGAGGTGAGCTTCATCAAGAATTCGCTTCCTCAAGTCAAGAGCATTAGGCACGAACACTCGGTCATGGAGTCGAAGGACACCTTTGTCATCGACCTTGAAGTCTTTGGCTTTTCCTTTTAGAAGCTTGGATTGAATTGTCTTGTAGGTAGGATCATCAACTTGGCTTTCGCGGATCTCGCGGAGAAGAACGGGTTCGGCAACCATAGCACCAACATAATCAAATCCACGTTCCACAAACTCCAACTTCAACTTTCGAAACTCGGCACAAAAATAATCGGTAGTACCCACATAGCATTCAAGGCATGAGAATATTTCCTACTAAGAGCATCGGCAACGACATTGGTCTTCCCGTCATGGTATAACAATTCAAAATCATAGTCATTCACCAATTCCAACCATCTTCTTTGTCTCATATTCAACTCCTTTTGAGTAAATATGTACTTCAAACTCTTGTGATCGGTAAATATGCGACAATGAACACCAATAAGATAGTGCCTCCACACTTTCAAGGCATGAACCACGGCGGCTAATTTCAGATCATGAGTACGGTAGTTCACTTCATGAACTCTCAACTGTCTCGAGGCATAAGCAACCACTTTCCTACTTTGCATAAGTACACAACCCAATCCCATCTTGGAAGCATCACAATAGACATCAAAGTCTACACCATCTTCAGGTAACGTCAACACCGGGGCAGTAGTCAACATTTTCTTTAATTCTTGAAAAGCGGCTTCACAAGCTTCATTCCATACGAACTTGGTTTCTTTCTTCAACAATTGAGTCATCGGCCTAGCAAGCTTTGACAAATCTTTGACAAATCTACGGTAGTAACCAGCTAAACAAAGAAAACTTCGAACTTCTCTAACATCGGTTGGACTCTTCCAATCAACCACAGCTTCAATTTTAGAAGGGTCTACCATCACGCTTTCTTTAGAAATTACATGTCCAAGAAAATACACCTTAGTTAACCAAAATTCACACTTGGAGAATTTGGCAAACCACTTTTGACGACGAAGGACACCCAAAATAGTCCTAAGATGAATAGCATGCTCTTCTTCGGTCTTGGAGAAAATAAGGATGTCGTCAATGAAAACCACCACACACTTGTCAAGGTACTCACTAAAAGTGTGGTTCATTTGATCCATGAAAAAAGCGGGAGCATTAGTCAATCCAAATGGCATCACCTTGAACTCAAAGTGACCATATCTTGTACTAAAAGGGGTCTTTGGTATATCGGCATCACGAACGGGAATTTGGTTATATCCGGATCTCAAATCAATCTTGGAAAAAGTAGAAGCACCCTTTAGTTGATCGAACAAATCTTCAATTCTTTGCAAAGGATACTTATTCTTGATTGTAATTCGGTTCAACTCACGGTAGTCAATACAAAGTCTCATGGAACCATCTTTCTTTTTCACAAAGATAACGGGAGCACCCCAAGGTGAGGCACTCGGTCAAATGAAACATTTTTGAATCATATCATCGAGTTGCTTCCTTAACTCTTTCAATTCGGTTGGAGCCATACGGTATGGAGCTTTAGCTATGGGTCCGGATCCGGGTACAAGATCAATGGAAAACTCAACATCACGCTCGGAAGGGATCCCGGGTAAGTGTTCGGGGAATTCATCAACAAAGTCACGTACTATAGGTACATCTTCAATATTTGGTAAGGAGGTAGTTGTAGAAGTCACAATACACAAGAATGCTTGGTGACCCTTTCTTACCATACTCACCAACTTCATTGCAGAAATCAATTGCACACCCATTCGGGAATGAGATCCCTTATAGGTTATTCTAACTCCTAAAGGACTCTTTAATAAATCTTTTGATCTCTACACTCGAATCTAGCATGGTAGAACGCTAGCCAATCTATACCTAGGATTACATCGAACTCTCGTAGAGGAAACTTAAGGAGATTAGCGGGAAAGATAGTACCCGCAATAGAGATAGGGACATTAGGGTAAAGAGTAGAACATGATATAATTTCTCCGGATGGTAAGGATATGGGAGTATCCTCACTAGAAGTAGGCTCGATAGATAATTTATCAACATAAGTTGAAGACACAAAGGACATAGAAGCACCGGTATCAAATAGAATAAGACACAGTTGTTCTAAGATTGAGAACATACCCGTAATTATCTCCGGATGAGCATCTGCTTCGGCTCGGCTTAGAACGAAGATAGATCCCTTGGTATGGCAATTGGAGGGGGCAACTTCCGATCGGGGTAATCATCATAACGGTGACCCGTCTTTTGGCAAAAGAAGCAAACATAAGGTCGGTTGAAGCATCCTACACCGGGGTGGTGTGGTTGTCTACAACAGTTACATAAGCGACCTTGAGCTTGAGGAGGAGCATAGGGCCTATGAACTACATTAGAAGTAGCTCGGGGCGAGAAAAGAGTCCTTGCATTTTCATTTGGGGGAGGGTTGAAGCTCCGCTTGTTGGCATAGGCATTGGAAGACGAGGGAGTAAACGACCTTTTCCCATAGAAGTTTGGCCTAGGTGCGAAGGAAGAAGGGGGACTCTTCATCATTGCTTCATCCTTGATGGCCTTCATAGAGTTCTCGGCCCAAAGGGCATCATCATATAATTCTCCAAAAGAGGTATAATTCCTCCTTACTTTGCTTTGGAGCAAAGCACTAAGCTTATTACGGTAGTAAAAAGCTCGGTCTTCATCATCCTTGATGAGCCTTGGTGCAAAGTGAGCAAGCTTGTTGAATTGAGTGGTGAAGTCTTGAGCCGTCAAGTCACCGTGCTTGAAATCAATGAATTCCTTGAGCCTTTGTTGCTTGAGTTCCTTGGGATAAAATCGGCTTTCAACAAGAGCCTTGAAACATTCCCAATTGAAATTGGCTTCAAGAGTAGCGGTGGGATTAGTAATCGCCCACCAATTGTCGGCTTCCCTCACAAGAAAGTGCTTAGCGAACCTCACTTTGTCTTCTTCACGGACTTGGTACAAGTCGAATTGCTTTTCCATCTCCCGAAACCACTCCGAGAGCTCGGTAGGGTCCGGCTCTCCACCATACGGCGTGATCTTGCTTCTAGCAATTTGGCTAGCCACCCAAGCATAGCCTCGTTGGTGATTGTCTTCTCTATGAGGAGGGGCATGGTCGGCATGAGCATTAGCCGCATCTTGTTGGTTTCGTAGGACTTGAGTAAGAGCCTCTAGAATGACATTCTCTACTAGTCGAGGTCTAACCATCTTCATAAGAGACAAAAGCAAATCAAGGTTATTCCTAACACTTAGCATAAACAAAGAGACTACCAAGTAAAGTCCTTAATTTCTACCCATGTCTCATTTATTATTTCAAGGTCAAGTGATTTAAGTTTAGGGTTCACGTGTATGCGTCGGGAGCGTTATAGCTCTGATACCAACTGTGACAACCCTCGCGATAGCGGAAATAAAACATAACAAGCATGCAATTTATATAGCGGAAAATACGATATTTTTGAAACTTTTAACATGCCAAAAGAAAAGTACGAGAAATGTCAAATAATTACAAGCTAAAGTATAATATACTACAAAGAGACGTAGTCTCTCAAAACGTTATCAAATATCAAAGTTGTTTAGCAAAACTAGCTAAGAAACGTCTAGGGGTGAATCGTCGAGGCCAACGCCCGCTAGCTCACACCCGAACCCAAAAACAAGCAAAATCCATCCAAGCAACCTGTTCATCCATGAAAACATGAACGCCACGGTCAATGGGGAGTAACTTTGGGTTCTCCCAGCCATATCACAAATAACATACTTAAACGGTAATAAAAAGTAGAAGCATACATATATATATATATATATACATGTGAATTACGAGAAGTATAAATAAGAATTTCAATATATATATAAAGATATAGGCGTATGAGGTACAAAACTGTAAGCATCAGATTATAGACAACTCAGGGAAGACACCCTTAGGAAACTATATACTCACTAGGGCTTGCATCTCACCGTTAGCGGCATATACTTGATAAGATAGAGACTTCACATATAAACCACGCCATGTCATCCAACAGTCACAAATAATCAACATATATTCATCCATCCAAACGTACGAATACGGTGACAACATCTCTCACGGTTAATGACACGCACTAGCACCATGTACATAGCAAGTATGATCAATACGCATCCACGGGATAAACGTTTCCCTGAACTCATACACGATTAACATTTCATATATGTAGACTCATTTCCTCCCGGTAGGACGACAATAATAATACGGTCCTAGTCTAAACCTGGCCAGACTCTCGGAATAAACATGTTCCGATTCGACATGTGATAAACATTTCGCATCCAAGACTCGGACAAACACAGAAGCCGAGTACCCCAAATTCAGTCAACCTTTACGAAAGAGGCGGAAAGAGCACAAGCATCATAGTGTTCGCCTCCCAACAACGTCGTCATATTACCACTAAAACATGCATTCAAGCATTTGGGATACATCTCCTCGTTCCGACATTCCAGTCTAACGAGCGAGGAGGTATAGGGAATGAGAGTTCATAGCACTTAACAATTAGTGCTCAAATCATAACATATGTAAAACCGACTCAAAAGGGGGACATATCAAAAATCGTCACAAAACATGTGATATAAGCAAATGGAATGTCATATATTCTAAACATGAAGATTTAATGCTATTACGTAAATTTATAAGATAAACGAACCATACAAACTATTATAAATGAAAGTATAAGAAAGAATAGAAGAAGAATCTTAGGGGGGTGCCAGCCGGTCAAGGGACCGGCCGCCGGCTACCCGGCTGGCACTTTAGCAACAAACGAAAAACAATAAAAATACAGTGGGGTCCCAGCCGGTCAGGGGGACCGGCAGCCGGCTACCCGGCTGGGAACAACACAACACCAAAAACTCACGAAATCCCAACTTTGATTCTGCCGCGTTCCCAGCTAGTCGGCTGACCGGCGGCCGGTCGGCCGGCTGGGACTACATTCACCCGAGAACTACTTACTTTAACATTAATCTTCAACAATCATCAATAACTATCATCAACTATCAATAATCATCAACAATCATTAACAAACCTTCACCAACACAAATACTAACAATACTCATCTAATTCTAGCCATATTCACTATTGTTTAAAACACATTAAATACTTAGTAATCGTCACTAGACAATTAGTAAACATCATCCAAAGCATGTAAAAACACGTAATGATATCGAGTAACCCTTCACCGTTACCTTTTCGCATCTTCAATCTTCGTCTAGGTCCTCCTCCACTAGGTAGTAATCTTTGTCGAGGTCTTGAAGGTCTCCACCTACAATTAGACAACAAAAGATGAAGAAAATTCACCTTTGAGAAAGACTGATAAATTGAAAATGAGAAAGACGGTAATTTTATTACCAAATAAGATAGAGGACTCTAAGAGGGGAAGATTATGACGAAAATTAGCGGATTTGAGTAAGGAATGAAGGAGTAGTGATTATCTTGAGCTTGATCAAAAATGGAGTTTAGGTTTTGGTTACTTGTTGAGGAAGAAGGAGTAAGTCGAAAAGAATGAGGGAGTTAGAGTTTAAAGGGAGATATAAGGTGAGTAAGTGGAAAAATATGGAAAAAGCCCAAAAGCGCCTTAAGGCGTAACTCACACGGAATTTCGAGTAAAGTCAGAATACGAACTCGGATTTGATAAATTAGACACGGGAAACTAAGTTCTAGACTAAATCTAAAATTACGCTGAAAAGTATTCGTATAATATTTTTAAAATACAAATAGGGTACATTTGCGGGTGTTACACGTTGAGTATCAAAATATACTAATCATGCCACGTATATTCCAGATGAGATTTATTATATAAATGCACTATTGTGGATGACACTTACTCTTACAATTATACTCTTCAGCAAGCTAAACTCGACCAAGGAGAATTTACTCGGTCGAGTGCATAAGTCACTTGATCAAGTGAGGCCCACTCGACCGAGTGGGGCCTACTCGACCAAGTGCACACTTACCCGGTCGAGTGTGACAGAAATCAGACCGTGATACATATATTTCGGGACTTAATTCTTAAATAAAAAATCATTATTTTTCAAATTACGTTTCTCTCTCTAAAAACCTATTTTTCTTATACTCTCTAAACCCTAACCACCCTATGAGACTACCACCTGGAAAGCCGCCGCAGGACCCTGGCAGAAAGCGTGACCGTCCTACCAAGGAAGACAACTAGACTGACTATGTAAGTACCCTTCTCACAGTTACATTTGACTTTAGCGACCGTAGTGGTGATGGGAATTGTGTTGTTGTTGTAGATTGGATTGATGATGTGATGTGTATTTTTACATGTGCGTGTGCACGTCGGATAATGGCTAATTGCAGGAACGCTAAAAGGTAGGGTTTCCTACTCAGTACTTATTTATGTTAATTGATGGCATGAGATTGTTAATTGTTACATGTAATATTTGATATGTGATAGATTGTGTTGGTCACTGTTGTGATGATGATGGAGATTGGGGAGTTTTTGTCGATGTTACTATGGTTACTATGGTTTGGTGATCCTGTTGCGAGACAGGTCACACCCCGAGTTTGCCTCCATGGTTATCCCGTCACGTGGGGGATGTGCACATTAATGTTCCGGGTTATCTTGTTGTGGCGAGATAGAAGTTCGACGACTGTGGATGCGGTCGAGGGTCAATAGATGGTTTGTAGAGCAGGCTCGTAACCTGAGTTTACTTAGGTAACCGGTGCGATGGCCCTCTGGTTTCTCTTTACTTTGTGCTTATCTTGTACGTTAGTCGGTATATGCAAATACTGACCCTTTTAATTTTCAAAACTGTGATGATCCATCTAGGAATGGGGAGCAGATTGATTACAGGCTATGGGCTTGCTGTTTGGGAGTGGCCGGGATGCGACGAGTCGATGACTACGCTACTGCTGATGAGTCTAGATATGACGAGTCAGATTATTGTATTTAACGCTTTGGTTGTACGTTGTGATAAAGAATATGTAATATTAATGAAATACGTTTCGTTATTGTCTTATAATGTTCACTTCCTCAGGCAACCGAGATGGTAGCACCTTTATTTACTTGGGAAGGTCCTGCTGAAGGCTCCTCGATAAGTGGGGGTTTTAAAAAGTGATATCAGAGCGACGATTTTGGAACCTGAACCAATGAACTTAATGAACATAGGTGTGTCAATTAAAACGAACCGGTGTATGTATGTTAGAGGCCCCATGTTGATTTTGGGTGAGAAGGCGCCCTAATTCCGAAATCCTGGCTCTAGTGTGCTTAAGCCGAGAACACCGCTAAAAGGGTAGATAGCGTATCAAGATGTCTATATGTTATGATTGAAGTGCTAGCGTGCTTAAAGGTATGTGTGGGAATTCAAGATAATGTACGATGATAAATGTGGGGATTTATTGGAAGATTATGTGACCGTGAGAAGGTGAAATGGTTGTGATGAGTTAACTAGATGAAATTGTGAATTCTGTGTATACTAAATAGTGGCATAAGAGTGTGATATGAATGTGATATGTAGATTTAATTTAACTATATGCAAGTATTAATGACATGGTTGCAATCTGTGCAACAGTAATGAAATTATTAGTTGCGAGGATGTATGTGGTGTGATTGAGGCGCTAACATGCATGATGCCATACGTCGAAATGTAAATAAATGGGTGATGAAATATGTGTGGAATAACTGAACTAATATGTGTCCATGTGAATGTGATGAAATCGTGATGAGTTGAGCTGAACATATGCATGTACTTTTATGGACTATCGCGTTTGCTAAATAGATGCGCAATATGTGGTTGATCGTGATGTTTGGACCGTGAGTAAGTATAGATCATTCAAATTACTAATGCGTGAACCTATGTGGGGTGAATTAGAATGGTAGGACACTAACGCGCGATGAGTTCAGGGAATTTGCCTTAGAGTTCTAAGCGGTGTTGTTCATTTTGCAGGGATGATAAATAAATTTTGGGTCCAAGTTTTCTTATCTTTAACTGTTTTGAGTCAATACGAGGTACACGACCGATTAATTAGTACTCGATCTAGTAGGCTTGACTCGACCTAGTAGGCTTGACTCGACCGAGTAACTAGGACCCTCGACCGAGTGCGTAATTTGATAGGAATTAATTTCATATTAGACTTCGGTACTCGACCGAGTGCCAGGAATACCCGACCGAGTAATATGTACTCGATCAAGTACCCCGAGAACACTCGGTTCCGCAATAATCCTATCGCAATCCCTAATTACTCTATCCTTCTTCTCTTACTCGGTTACTTTACTATCTTTGCAATTTGAAAACTTCTCAAAACCTCTCAAAACTCCAAGATCTAGATTACTCCTTACAACTTTTGGACTCTAGCTTGCTAATTTGTTTTTCTCTTTCAAACAATCAAGGTAAAGGTTATTTCCTTCATCTTTAATTGAAATAGGTAGTATATTGTTATTTATTTGTAAAACTAGGGTTTGTGACATCGATTTCCCTCTTATTCTTAGTTAGTAGGAACTTTTGGTAGATTATGTTAAATTGATGGATTGGAGTTATATCTTTCACAAAAATTGCTAGTTGTCCCACTCTATATGCTAGCATTGTGGAATATGAAATTTCCCCTTTCAAATCTGTCTCTGGATGACTCAAAGTTGATTCTCTTCTCTATTCCGCCTTTTAAATGTTTGTGAATTTCGATTTTGATGGTAAAAGACCGTCGCAAACTGAAAGTTTCAAGTTTAGGTTTTGAAATCTTAACCGATTTTTGTTTATAATGAATGTGGGACTTTCATGAATCGCTTGAAGATGCCAAGAGCTGGAAATGCACCAAACAAGAGAACATGTTCTGCTATTGCGGCCGAACGAGGAGAATCTAGTGAGCCGGTGGTACCTAGCATTACGGAATACCCTACTGTCCTGTCTCGTGACTGTGCTCAAACGAAGACTTTTGAGGCCTTGATGAGATTATCCCTTAAGCCTACAAGGTGCATGGACTCTAGTACTTTGAAGCTTAAGGGGATAGATAAGGATGTCAACCACATCTTCAAATCCTTGGGGATGAGTGGGTTGTACCGGCTTCGAAAAAACTCATATGGGTTCTTGACCTTAGATTCTTAAGTTCATTCGTGTATAATGCGGCTGAGGAGATGGTTAGCTACTTCTTAGTTTCACCTACTCACTGGTAGGCCATTCTCTAGTTTGAGCTCCTTGCTGATCAATGATGTTCAGCACCCGACTCTTAGGCTCTTTCTAAGGATGTTGACTTGCCTACTCTATGGGCGGAATGACATTAGCAAGCTCAACTCCAACAAGGTTTTGTTGCTAGTATCATACCTGAACCCGAAGAGGGAGAGACAGGTTTCTTACAGCGCCCCTGCGATTTTCTGTGCTAGTTTAGCACAGATGACCACCCCGGGTACTAGCCACCGTAACCTTAGTTGCGGTGCGATTGTGACCCGTTTGGCCTAAAGCCTGACCGATTTTTCCCCTGATGTGGATTTCCCCGACTTGTTCGGTGGTATATCTTTGATTGACCTGGACTATATCTTATACCTTAAGTGGCTGAGGCGGGTAGAAGGGGAAGGGTTGGCCTGGAGGGTGAGGGGTAAATGTGGATGAACCTACCTGCTGGGGAAGGTGTACCCGAGACTGACCGCTTGGAGAGGGCCGGCCCGGACTCACCTGCCTTACCAGACCAGACTTGCATGATTCTTGACCACCTCTTGGTGCGAAGAGAGGAGCCCGTAGTGTCTACTCGTAAGGGGAGAGCACCCCTACCCACCCGGGAGGCAAGGTCAGTGAGGGAAGAGGTGGTGGATCAGCCATTCGTGCAACAGGAGCAAGTCTTCCAGCAGCCCTATTACCAGTACCCTCACTTCCCCTCCTTCTATGACCCTCGGATGCATATCGCCGAGTTGACGGAGCGTTTGTCGAACGCTCTAGTGTTGAGAAACATAAAGGAGTTGGCATATACTCAGGGGGTGGGCAGGGAGTTAGCCCAGCCGGCTTGGTGGAGCGGGGTAGGCAGTGACCAGGGCGTGTTTGACTGTTACGGGGTGAAGAAAGAACATTGGGGGACCGAGATTAGCTGCTTGACCGAACCGTGGGGAGCTCAGTTTCGCACTCCGAACCCTGTCGGAGAAGATGCGTCGGGCCGTAACGACGGTGAAGGGACCTCAGGAGCAGCAGCCACTGATTTGGAGGAAGATCGTGATCGTGACCAGTGAGCTACGGCTCTAGTTTATGTTGTGTTTTCTTGGTTAGAACTGAGAATTTGATTATCATCGGAACAATTTGATTGATTTGTAATGGCTATGAGGTTAAGATTTTATTGGATCGACTATCTTGGTACTTGTTTGGTATGAATCTTGTGTTGATACGCGGGTCACACTCGGTATCCATGATACGTTGCTAGGAAAATCCCAATGTTTACATGACTATTGAATGTGTTAAACTTTTATTAGGAGTGTGCTGTCTCGGCTGGACTCGAGCGAGTGAAAGGTAGCACTCGACCGAGTATTGCGTACTCGACCGAGCACTCCCGGATACTCGACGGAGTGCCCCAGATCAGTAAGGTCTGTTTCATGGAGTCATGATGCACTCGATCGAGTAGGCTCGACTCGACCGAGTGAGCATCACTTGACCGAGTGGTATTTCAGTGATATCAAAATTTTAAAATTTTGAATGATACGATAAATTTTATGTACATTTTATGTTTAATGCTTGATTTAAGTGACAGGATGAAATGGGCAGTGCATTTTTGGTGAGTGTTATGTCCTCTAAAGGTTACTATCATATCTAATGATGTTGTTGTGATAACGCTAACTTGCGTTACGGATCGTGAGAAATAATAATTATTGAACTTGTTATTGTGAGCTATATTGTTCAAGGCAAATACATGATTGTATACTTTGATTCTTTGTGACTAGAAGTCATCAGATAAATACCCCAGTTGTAATGTAATTAGTGGTAATAAGTTGATGGGATCGTAACAATGCAGTCGACTATGTTATTCATTCCACCATTACTACCCATACCTTTCCTTCGAGTGATTGAAATAATATAAGTAATTAAATACGGAATATGGGGTTACATACTGTAGTTTGTAAAGAATTTTCTATGTCTACATCATTGTCTATTGGATAATATAAATACTTTGTGGCGATGGTGAATAGAATATAAAAACTTATAAATTTCTATTTTATATGTTCAAAGAGAATTATTTCTGGACCATCACATTATGATTTTATTTTGTAACAAATAGTTGCATTAGTATGAACGTTTGTTGCAGGGACGGAAGTCAAATGGATGTATATACATGAGGAATGATAATGGTATGATGATAATTAAGTAAATTGTACCAAATAATGAACGAGGAATGATAGCCGGATATCTCTAGATATAAGTAGGACGTATGTGATGATCAATGTGCTGCATTATTTTCTTATTGTGCATCGGAATAAGATGAGTTAAGGTCGGATGTTCTGAAATTGCATTCGTACAAGCTAGAAGTGGTTGCTTCTATACATTCTTGAGGTGAGAGTTCATGTGCTATTGGGGTCGAACTATATTTGTTATCAACGGGGGTGAATTTCGGGGACGAAGTTCTTTTAAGTGGGGTAGATAACGTTGCGAATTGTGTTGCGATTACCATTGCGAATATTTCTACAAATAATAATGTTTGCAAATGTTTTATCAATGTTGGGCGGGATTATGTGTTAATTGGGGGAAATGTGTTAACAACATATAAGAAATGTGTTAACAACATATAAGAAATGATGTTAGGTGAAATGATGATATAAGTGGGTATGTATACGTATATGGTTGTTGAGTATCATGTGGAGATTACTATGTGGAGGATATGTAACTGAACGATGATATGTACAATTGTGAAACTGTGAACGTGGATGGTATATGTATGTGGGCTGTAATCCTATGAACAGTGTGGAACTATGGTGTTTTGTGACAAGATGAAACGAAATGGACTGAATGGTACAAGACTGCGTTTGTTGGTTGTGAACGTTGTGACTGGTATAAGTGTGTTGGTTGTGGTAATGAGCGAACTTCGGAAACAAAGTTCATTTTAAGGGCGGGGGGAGACTGTAATACCCGGCATTTTAGAGACGTTGACCGACCTTTGACTAACCTCTGACCGAAGGGGGTTGTCCGTGGGATGAGATTTCGGGAAATTTATACTCTTCAGCAGGCTGAACTCCACCAAGTAGACCTTACTCGGTAGAGTGCATAACTCACTCGACCGAATGGGGCCTACTCGACCGAGTGCACACTTACTCGGTCGAGTGTGACGGAAATCAGACAGCGATAAATATATTTCGGGACTTAATTCTTAAATCAAAAATCATTATTTTTCCAATTACGTTTCTCTCTCTAAAAACTCATATACCTCATACTCTCTAACCCTAGCCACCCTATGAGACTACCACCTGGAAAGCCGCCGCGGCACCCTGAAAGATGACTAGATTGACTATGTAAATACCCTTCTCACAGTTACCTTTGATTTCTGCGACCGCAGTGGTAATGAGAATTGTGTTGTTGTTGTAGTTTGGATTGATGATGTGATGTGTATTTGTACCTCTGCGTGTGCACGTCAGATGATGGCTAATTGCAGGAACGCTAAAAGGTAGGCTTTCCTACTCAGTATTTTTTATGGTAATTAATGGCATGAGATTGTTAATTGTTACATGTAATATTTGATATGTGATGGATGTTGTTGGTCACTGTTGTGACGATGATGGAGATTGGGGAGTTTTTGTCGATGTTAGGTTACTATGGTTTGGTGATCCTATTGGGAAACAGGGCACACCCCGAGTTCGCCTCGGTGGTTATCCCGCCACGTGGGAGATGTGCACATTAATGTTCCGGGTTATCTTGTTGTGGCGAGATGGAAGTTCGATGCATGTGGATGCGGTCCAGGGTCAATAGGTGGCTTGTAGAACACGCTGGTAACCTGAGTCTACTGAGGTAACCGCTGGGCTGGCCCTCTGGTTTCTCTTTCCCTTGTGCTTATATTGTACGTTGGTCGGTATATGCGAATACTGGCCCTTTTAATTTTCAATACTGTAATGATCCATTTGGGAATGGGGAGCGGATTGATTACAGGCTAATGTGGTGGCGGATTCATTAAGTTGGAAGTGTATGAATTCCTTATGCACAACTATGTCCTTGATGCAATTGAGGGATGAGGTAGCGAAGATGGGGATAAATGTGATTCGAGAAGGGGAAGCTACTAGTGACCTGATGATAGAGCCATAATTATATGATGACATTCCGAGCAAGCAACTACTTAATACTAAGATTCACTTGTGGAAGAAAGGAGTAGAGAAAGGTACTACTCCTAGATTTTATATTCATGCAGACGAGAGTGTTCGGTTTCAAGGACGGTGGTGTGTACCTAACGATGTTGAGCTGAGGAAAGTGATTATGACTGAGACTCATTGTACTCCTTATCCAGTTCATCCGGGTGGGTATAAGTTATACAAGGATCTGAATAAGACATTTTGGTGGTCGGGGATGAAGAATAAGGTCAGTGATTTTGTGGCGAGATGTTTGACGTGTCAGCGTGTTAAGGGGGAGCAGCAAGGACCGCTACGTAAGATTCAGTCTCTTAAGGTACCGGATAGGAAATGGGAGTCGGTATCTATAGACTTTGTGGTGGGACTTCTGAGGCCGCAGAAGGGTAACAATATGATTTGGGTCGGGTGATCGTGGATCGATTAACCAAGTCAGCTCATTTCATTTCTATGAAGGATACGTGGAACAAGATTGAATTAGCATCGGCATATAGGAGGAATGTGGTGAAACTGCATGGGATACCAAAGGACATTGTGTCAGGTAGAGATGCGTGATTTATTTCCCGGTTTTGGCATGAGTTGCGGGAGATGATGGGGACAACTTTGAAGATGAGTACAACATTTCATCCTATGCTGGATGGTCAGACTGAGAGGACGATCAAGACTTTGGAGGATATGTTAAGGGCTTGTGTGTTATCATTTGGTGGTAGTTTGGAGGATACACTAAATTTGATTGGGTACTCTTACAATAACAGTTATCATGCGAGTATTGGGATGGCACCATTCAAGGTTTTGTGTGGGAGGAGATGTAGGAGTCTTGTGTGTTGGGATGACAGCTCAGAGGCCGTGGTTTTAGGACCATATATGATCAAGGATATAATTGAACAAGTTAAATTGATTCGCTAGAAGATGAGACCAGCGCAGGATCGACAAAAGTGTTATGCAGATCTACATCGCCGGGATTTTGAGTTTCAATTTGGGGATAAGGTTCTTCTGAAAGTATCGCCTATGCGGGGAGTGATGAGATTTGGTTGAGTCATAAGTTTATTGGCCCTTATGAGATCTTCGATCGGATTGGGGAGGTGGCATACCTATTAGATTTGCCACCTGCTCTTCATCGGGTGCACAATATGTTTCATGTGTCGCAGCATCGGAAGTATGTTAGTGACCCGTCCCATATTCTAGAAGCTGAGACTATTGAGTTGGATGAGGCACTCAATTATGTTGAAGTGCCAAAGAAGATACTGGATCGGAAAGTACACAATACCAGGAATGGGGAGACAGCTTTGCTCAAGGTGTTATGGTCTAACCAAAACGTGGAGGAAGCAAATTGGAAGGCCGAGGATTTTATGAGGAGCCGTATCCGCATATTTTTAAGCATGTATGTTTGGTTACGGGGACGTAACCTTGTTCTTTAATGGGGGTAGGAGACAATCACGTTAAAACTTTGTGATTTTGGTTGGTATTGGTTACAATTTAGTTGCAGTTTAGTTCGTGATTGGTATCATGATGATAGTTTGGTGTCAACTTAGATATGGTTATGTTGGTGGTGTCATGTTGGGAGCTGTTTGTGGGAAATATCGGTATATTTCGTCATTAAATTACGGATTATAACGAAACTATAGTATATGAATTACGAGTCATAAATGAATTGCACAATATAAAATTATAGGAATTTAGAATTAACCTTTGTTCCTAGCAAATTTGGCCTATGAACAATATCGAAATCGATATTCTCCTAATTGTTGCACCCAAGATGCTCCAAGATATGCCTTGCTTGTGCTAGAGTATTAGAGAAAAGTTACTGCTAATTTTTCTTTTGTGTGATGATGAATGATCGAAGAATTAGAGAAAAATCAGAATTTTTCTTTTTGTTCTCCTTGCTCTTGTGTTTCGGCCGTTCCACTAGTAGGAGTAGAAGGAGGCTTTTCCTCTTTTTACTCCTCTTGTTCCTAGGGTTTTGACCTAGTTACCATAAGAGAAAATAGGAGATATTTTCTCTTATTTTTAACTCTCATTAGCCGAAAATTTAAGATAGAAAAAGAGTATTTTTTTCTTTCCTTTTTCGGTTTTATTAGCATGTAATATAACATATACGTCAACTATAAATATCCGTATATTTATAATTTGCTAATTAAATACTCCGTATAACATTTTATGTTTAATTACGAATTAACAATTTAATTCGTTTAAGCTTATATTATATACATTGATTAAATATAACGGTTTTTTTTTAATTACGAATTACATTTAATTCGTCTCAGCTAATATTATTTAATCGTTATTAAATAATCGTATCATCATTACATTGACTAACCTTTTAGTCATATACATCGACTAACCTTTTAGTCATTTAATAAGGCATCAATATGATTATACTATTCATATAATCACATCTCTCAGACACATCCTTTAGGTGTGACTTTTAGGAACCAGTTGATTACCGCCATTAAAATGACAATAACGTCAAACTCCTAGCAAGCCAACCGTTATTGATAAACGTTAATCAACTGATAAGAATACTAAGTATACCCTGTGAACCTGTAAGATATTTATTCATGTTATCACACTAACTATGGAGGACAGTAGCTCCAACAATCTCCCACTTGTCCTTACAAGTGTATGTGCGATAACCCGATTCTCATATCCATAAATTTCTCCCACTCAATGTAAAACAATTTGCAAAGTCCGTATTTACAAAGGTCGCATTTTACAAGCGATCAGTATCAAGAGTGGTTTTCCCGACTAGAGAGTAACTTAACTGATAAACGAATCATTATTCGAGCATGGCCATGCATTTCAGTTACAACTCCTCGAGTGGCCCTGAGAAATAACAAAACCTGATAAAGGTTGGATATTTTCCTCAACTCGAATCCTGCAGATACAAGCACAGTATGAAATGACCCAGTAAAAATCTACTTAGCCTGCTGTTGCGGTCGACCATGAGAAAAAAACCAAAGTCACCCAAAAACTGCCTTAATCTCAAGAGGCAGTCGATAGTCAAAAGAATCGACTCTTAGGAACACTATGGACGTCCTATCCACGACCTGGCACCGAATGTTCTGAAACATTTAGGACTCCATAACGTTGTCACGATGTCCTACGAGGTATCTTTATAACTCGTATCTGTGATCGATCAGTCAACCGTTTGACTTATGGCTCGTTGAACCCACCATCAATCAACTTCACAGTATAATTGCCAGAGTTATCAGCTCATGTAGGCGATTACGGACCAAAACAATTATAATGTAATTCAGTTCACTTTGTGGCTTCCAATGTTGTCGTACAATTCACATGAAAAACAAAATATGAAACAATACGATTATGTTATAAATAGTGCATGAAAAAGATATATTTATCTAATCCACATAAAACAGCTACTACAACTCAGGAACACGTTTAATTCCCATGGAAATAACGCGCCCTTCATGCTTATCATATTTTAACGGTTTAGTGAGAGGGTCCGCGATGTTGTCATCCGAAGCAATCTTGTCTATCACTATCTCCTTTTGCTCCACGTAATCTCGGATCATGTGAGCCTTCCGAAGTACATGTCTAGACTTGTTGCTGGACTTAGGCTCCTTAGCCTGGAAGATGGCACCTCTATTATCACAATAGATGGTGATAGGGTCATTCGAACTAGGAACTACGGTTAGTCCTTGTAAGAACTGACGCATCCATATAGCTTCCTTTGCAGCTTCTGAAGCGGCATAGTACTCGGACTCAGTTGTAGAATCTGCTATAACACTCTGTTTGGAGCTTTTCCAACTGAACGCAGCGCCATTAAGAGTAAAGACGAATCCAGACTGAGATTTCGAGTCATCTCAATCTGTTTGGAAGCTAGCATCTGCGTAACCGATTGCGCATAGCTCAGTGTCTCCTCCATAAGTCAATACCCAATCCTTAGTCCTTCGTAAGTACTTAAGGATGTTTTTGACAGCCATCCAGTATGTTTCACCTGGATTGCCTTAGTACCGACTCGTCATACTCAATGCATATGCCACCTCCGGACGTGTGCATATCATGGCATACATGATCGATCCTATAGCTGATACATAAGGAACACGACTCATGCGCTCGACCTCTTCCGATGTCTTGGTTGCCTGAGCTTTACTCAAATGGATCCCAGTAATCATTGGAAGGTTCCTTTTCTTGGAGTTGGTCATGCTGAACCTCTCAAGAATCTTATCTATATAAGACTCCTGACTGAGTGATAACATCCGTCGTGATCTATCTCTATAGATACGGATCCCCAATATGCGTTGTGCCTCACCCAGATCTTTCATCTGGAAATGGTTCTTTAACCATACTTTTACCGAAGATAAGAGAGGGATGTCATTCCCAATCAAGAGTATGTCATCAACATACAATATTAAGAAGACAATCTTACTCCCACTCGACTTGACATACAAGCATGGTTCCTCGACCGATCGAGTGAAACCATTCTCTTTTATCACCTAGTCGAAACGATGATTCCAACTCCGAGAAGCTTGCTTAAGTCCATAAATGGAACGCTTAAGCTTGCAAACTTTCTTAGGATTTTTAGGATCAATGAAACCTTCGGGTTGTACCATGTACAATTCCTCCTCCAAATAACCGTTTAAGAAGGCGGTTTTCACATCCATCTGCCAAATTTCATAGTCATGAAAAGCGGCAATCGCTAAGATTATCCGAATGGAACGCAGCATAACTACGGGTGCAAAAATTTCATCATAATGCAATCCTTGCACTTGAGTGAAACCTTTTGCCACTAGTCGTGCCTTATAGGTGTCTGGTTGTCCTTCTACGGAATGCTTTATCTTATAAAGCCATTTGCACTGAAGAGGCCGTACCTTATCAGGCAAATCAACAAGATCCCATACGTCATTCTCATACATGGAGTCCATCTCGGATTGCATGGCTTCAAGCCATAGCTTAGAGTCGGAACAGGTCATGGCACCTTTATAGGTAGCGGGTTCGTTACTCTCTAGGAGTAAAACATCATCTCTCTCATTCTCCTCGACCATACCAATGTATCTGTCTGGAGGAATGGAGACTCTACCCGACCTCATAGGTTCCATAGGGATGTTAACCGTAGCAGAAGTTGAAGGAACCTCTTCCTCCATTGGTTGCTCGGTTGTTGGTTCTTGAATCTCCGACAGATCGAAGGTTCTATTACTTGACTTATTCTCGAGAAACTCTTTCTCTAAGAACTTCGCACTAGCCGCAACAAAAACTCGTTGTTCGGTTTCGGTAGGCGAATAGAAGTAATGACCAAACATTCCTTTTGGATAACCAATAAAGTATGTCTTGACCGATCGCAGGCCGAGCTTATCCTCGTGTCTCCACTTGACATAAGCCTCGCAGCCCCAAACCCGAATAAAGGACAAGTTAGGGACCGTTCCCTTCCATAACTCGTATGGAGTCTTGTCTACAGCTTTAGACGGACTTCGGTTAAGTATAAGAGCAGCTGACAAAAGAGCATAACCCCATAATGAATCAGGTACTATCGTGTGACTCATCATGGATCGAACCATATCAAGTAATGTTCGATTTCTCCGTTCGGACACACCATTTAATTGAGGTGTTCTAGGTGGAGTTAACTGTAATACTACACCACAGTCTTTAAGGTGTTGATCAAACTCATTTGAAAGATATTCACCACCACGATCTGAACGAAGTGCTTTAATCTTTCTTCCCAGTTGGTTTTCAACCTTATTCTGGTATTCCTTGAACTTTTCAAAGGACTCACTTTTATGCTTCATTAAGTAGACATATCCGTATCTACTCAAATCATCCGTGAAAGTGATAAAATATCTATAGCCATCTCTTGCGTTTATTGACATAGGTCCACATACATCAGTATGTATGAGTCCTAATAGGTCACTAGCGCGCATTCCAACACCTTTGAAGGAAATTCGAGTCATTTTACCGATAAGACATGATTCACACGTGCCAAATGATTCGTAATCAAATGGGGAGATAGTCCCATTGTCAATGAGCTTCTTTACACGTTTCTCATTTATGTGTCCCATACGGCAGTGCCATAGATAAGTTTGATCTTTGTCACCAACCTTTAATTTCTTATTATTCACATGCAATATTTCTGTGGTTTGATCTAAGATATAAATTCCATTCATGGAAACTGCTTTGTCATAAATCATTTCATTAAAAGAGAAAATACAGCTATTGTCCTTTATTGAAAATGAAAAACCGTCTTTATCTAGTACGGAAACAGAAATAATATTCTTAGATAAACTGGGTACATAGCAACAGTTATATAAATATAACTCAAAACCACTCGGGAGTTGGATTACATATGTTCCCACTGAGACTGCAGCAACTCTTGCTCCATTCCCCACTCGCAGGTCCACATCACCCTTTGCGAGAGGTGTGATGTTTCTTAGCCCCTGCAAATGATTACACAGATGAGAACCACAACCTGTATCAAGTACCCAAGTTCTGAAACTTTCATGGTTGATCTCAATCATATGAGTAAAAGATGACATACCAACAGGAGTGACGCGGCCTGCTTTTATGTCCTCACGGTACACGGGACAGTTCCTCCTCCAATGCCCAGTCTTGTGGCAATGGTGGCACTCCTTGTTACCGTCCTTGCTCTTTGCCTTGCCTTGTGAGCCACTGGTCTCACCAGGCCCACTCTTGCCGTTTCCTGACTTTTTAAACTTTGGCTTTCCTACAGCTAGGCCACCATGAGCCTTGCCCTTACCTTTGCCCTTGTTTGAAAACATGGGAACATCTTGCTTCATGCTCCCACTCAATTTCATATCATTCTCAGTCTGTACGAGAAGTGAGTGTAGTTGATGAAGACTTTTCTTCATATCATTCATATAGTAATTGTTGGAGCCAGTGTCCTCTACAGTTAGTGCAATAACATAAATAAATCTCTATAGTTTCACAGGCTATACTTTGTATTGTAATCAGTTGATTAACGTTTATCGATAACGGTTGGCTTGCTAGATAAGTTTGACGTTATTGTCATACAGATGGCGGTGATCAACTGGTCCCTAAAAGTCACACCTAAAGGATGTGATTGAGAGATGTGATTATTTGAGAAAATAATCACATTGATGTCTTATTAAATGACTAAAAGGTTAGTCGGTGTTTTTGACTAAAAGGTTAGTCAATGTGATGATGATATAATTATTAAATAACGATTAAATAATGTTAGCTAAGACGAATTAACTGTAATTCGTAATTAAATATAAAATGTTATATTTAGTTATAGTATATAATGTGAGCTTAAACGAATTAAAATGTTAATTCGTAATTAAACATAAACCGTTATATTTAATTAGCGGGATTATAAATATACCGATATTTATAATTGAAGTATATATTATAAGATTGTCATAATAATTGTTATGTTAATACATCCACTGCAAAATGTTGTAATGGACCTTATTAATATATGACAACATATTAGACAAATATAATATGTATAACATTATATTAAATGGAAGCGAATATAACCGAAAAAGAGTCTAGATTACTCCTTGGAATTTCGGTCAAAATGGTAACAAAATAAGAGAAAAATAACCCTTATTTTTCTCCAAGTGTGCCGTGACCTAGGGAGTATATGGAAGAGTTTTACTCATTCTAACTCTCTAATTTGATTCATCATCAATTTCACATCTCAAAAAAAAAAAAAAAAGATACAGACTCTTTTCTCTCTAATTTTTTTAGCAATTACAAGGGCATATCTCGATCAATCTTGGGTGAGACGATTAGGAGGATATCTGTTTTGATATCTGTTCTTAGGCCGTATTTACGAGGACTAAAGGTTATTCCTAATCCCTTTGTTTATTATGCAATTTCGTTTATGACCTGTTAATCATATAAATCGTAATTTCATTATAATCCTGTAAGATTAAAGGGATGTATACGGATATATTCCCACAAGTGGTATCAGAGCCTTTGGGCCATGAAATTATTTTATGTGATTTTCATAAATATTAAATTGTATGATTATTGAAAGAAAAAAAAAATCCGGAAATTTTATTTTAAAATCAAATTCACGGTTTTTTTTTATTTTATGCCGTGATGTTTTTTTTTTTAGGGTTCCATTAAAGATTCATTCATATTATTGTTTTAATCTGTTAAAGATGATAATATATGAATTTGTTGATATTTTAATTTAATAAGGATTAAATTAGAATGTAAATGGAATTGTATTGGATGTTAATGAACATCAATTTTTTTTGTGCTATATATTTTCGGTATAAATTGTTTTAGATGTTCATATTAAAAGGTTAATTTGAATCATCTACTTGTATCAATGTTTAATAACGATTAGGCTTTGTTTGTTTGCACCGATCTAGTTAATATAAGCATAATCGTCTTAAAACCGTTCCAATTTTTGGTGCTGCTACTGTACAAAATAAAAAAATAAAAAAAAAAATTTCTTCTGATTTTTTTGCTGATAGCAGCAGGTATGTTTTTTTTTAATTTTAATGTTTTTTTTCGGTTTTTTTATTAAACCGTGAGAAAAATAAAAAAAAAAAAAAATTGGGGCTGGTACTGTTCACGTGAACAGTGAACAGAAAAGAAAAAAAAATTTGTTTGTTTTTTTTTTTTTGGCATTATAAAGATAATGTTTGTTTGTTATTGTGAAAAGGTTCACAATAATGATACCCGATTATTTTAAAAAGGTTTAAAATTAAATGGATTATGAAAGATTAAAATTGTTGTGGGCAATTAAGGAATTGTCACATAATTTTGATCGTATAAAATGGTGGTTTGGATAATTAATCAACATAATTAATGAATTATGTTTTGTATAATTAATTTATTTAGTTGATGCATTTTTTTGTCGAATGAATGAATGAATGAATGGTTTTATTTACGTATTTTTGCAATTGGTTGAAAAATGTAATACCTAGTGTGGCCTTAGTTAATCATGTTTTCGTAATGATGGAAACATGGTTTGGATGTATTTATGAGATCTCGAATCTCCTTTTATTTCTTTTAATTATGTTTTTGGAATTAGAATGTAAATAGGTTTATTTTGTAATTTTGACAATGTAATTTAAGAAGACTAAAGATGGAGATCGGATGCTCACTCCCGCTACATGGACCAAGATGAGACAAAGTCAAGCTTCTCGGGTCCATTAGGATGGATTCCCAACTTGTATTTACTGTTCATTTTGGTAGATAGGCCACACTAGGACCGTTGTAATAGTTTACGTATTTTTCATTCTTTTGTTTTTCATTCACATGTTAAATAATTGCATCATATTCCGCCTAAACCAAACCACCTAAAATGCATGAAAAATGTTTCATATAGTTTGAATTTTCATCATAGACATACAGATGTCACTCGTTCATAGGGTCATCACCTTAGTCTAAATCATTCACGAAATGCTAGAATTTGTTCACTTAAAATGAATTAAATTTAAGATGATGGGATCTTCCTCTAAAATGAAAATTGAGATTAGTCTTTATAGGAAAAACTTCTATGAACCCCTTCTCCGTCGGAAGTCATAATATGACCCCTTCTACGTTGGGTAAGTAGTGAGTGTTGACCTATTTTACCTCAACATTGTAGTCCGAGTAATATCTCGGGATTATAATGGACTAAAGATAGAATGTACAGAAATTTATCGACTGAGAATTCTAAAAGTAGAATTAGCCAAGAGGTTGGCTTATCAA